>CM060962.1:117295698-117398075 GCA_030765045.1 Tenodera sinensis
ACATTTAATTAGGTTATGTGTAGACATTATGTATGAGTATATTCATTCCTTCCTGTCGTATAAATTATTGCAGCATTGTAATTGAGGAACCAATAAAGATGCGCAAATAGTTCGGAATATAAAAAAGACACCGAACTAAAAACATACAGGAGCCCTCTAGCTTGCGGTTGCGCAGGTTAGGGGGCTTTAATTTTTTTTTTTTTTTTTTTTTTTACCTTATAATCCGAACCCAGTTGGACCTTGGGGATACTTCACTTGAGTTAGAGGTGAAGCCTTGGATAAGAAAGTCACCACTCCAGAGTCGGGAATGGAACCAGGACAGGCTCGAGAGGCGCCAAAGAAGCCACTGAGCTACATGAGCTCCCCGTTTCTAAATTTAGAGTGCGACTATTCCACAGAATCAAAGGAACGTATAAGTTTCAATATTGCATTGTGTGATATGAGCTAAACTGAGCATTATCGGAATTTTAATAGAAATATATATTGGTCATAGTTTCGCGCTGGGACACGCCCGCGTGTGTTGCTGTCTGATAAATATCAGACTGACATGTAAGTTCAGTTTCAAAGGACGTGATAGGAAGATTACAAGAATTATCCTCAAACTACGCTTACAAGAAAATCCTTTTCGCCATTTTTTAGTTTCTCCAAAGTCGTTTATCTTGATTAAAGCGCGCTATCTTTAAGCCATTTACATCACCAAATGCACATATTGAATTTCCTTTGACATTCTAAGTTAACTTAGTGTAATATTGTAGAATAATTACACGAAAAATGGAGAACTCAATAAAACAAACAATTAGTACAAAGACTTTTTATTAACCATTCCCAAGATATCCACTGCTGTTGCCTTGAATTTCCACTACTTGATCATACATTATTTGAACTAGGTCAGCATCCGTTTCTTTCTGGTATGTACGCAAGGAGTGTCAGTTTCAAAGCCAGGATATGGCGATCAAACGTTCATCTCGATTAACATGAAGTATATACAAACAGGGTTTTGTACAATATAGTTTGAAGAAGAGACATAAAAATGAATGATACAGGGTATAGAAAGTCATGTGAGTGTGATACCTTCGTTTTTTTTCAAATTGGGTCATTTAAAATGCTGGATGCTGTTAATCAGTTACGAGCATTGGAACTTAAATATAGGCAACAATTTATTTACAACTTATACAAAAGGGATACATACTAGCAAATTTAACTATCCCTGGATATAGTCACCAGAATTGTGTACAATCCATTACCAACCTGTTGAGTTGATGTTTCGAATGTAGCGGCCCACTGCAGGACGAATCTCTGGGACAATTCTTAAGCGAATGCCACGAAGTGGTTCCTTCATCTTAGGAATCAAGTCAAAGTCACAAGGGCTTAAACCTGGGGAGTATGGTGGATGATACAACACTTCCTAGCCCCAACGACTGAACAAATTCATCACAGTATACGGCCGAGTACTGTCATGCACAATGATGGGCGAGTTCTGTAGAAAGTGTTACCGCTTCTTTCTTAAAGCCGGTCTCAGGTTGTTCCAAAACCGAACAGTAATACTGTGCATTGATAGCTAGTCTGCTGTGGAGCATGGGTGTCGGCAGACTTTTCAAGGAGGTGCGGGGCGCATGTTGGAAGTTTGCAATCAAACAATATTAATTCGTTATTCTGTTGTAAAAGGTTATAGTATTTGTTGCGGACAGCCGTATTAATTTGTGCTAAATAAAAATTGTTCTTTACATCAAAATTAAAACAATAGCCTAATACACATTAAATTCATTAATTTCCAAGGGTGGGGGGGGGGTCCCTTTGCCCCCCTCCCTTCTCTACACCCATGCTGTGGAGTAACGTAATGCGTTAGGTTAAACATTATTAGTCGTAGACGAGCATCACCATCATTCTCACATTCCTGGGGTTCTGAACTTCCGATTTTCGTGGTGACTCCGAATACCACAATTTGTTCGATTGGCACTTTTCCTCACTGACTAGGACATGACACAATTTGGCGTGAGTCGTTGAAAGCGTTTACCCATCTGCCACTGTTCTGTAAGATAAAGCAGATTCCGCAAAAGCCATTTGAAGACCTTGGTGACCCGCTTGTGCTGTATGATCTCTTAAGGGGACAAGGTAGTGATTCGTACACGATTTCAGTATTTCAAAACATAACTTTAGTTGAGGATATCTAAGCTCCTACTGCTCAGATCAAAATTAAATTTGGGATGAATATTTAGTGATTCATTGTGATTACATTGATATAGAGAACATCGAAACAATTATTTAAAATGGGCATGTAATAAGGCAAAAACTGATAACATGTTTTTGAAAAAAATATAATATATATATAGTACTAACGGTACAAATTCCTTCTACAACATACAAGCATATGTGTTGAAACTTTTGTAGTGCACTAGGCAATGTGTATTTATAACTGTTAACCTAAATTTACTTAAATATCTCTGGCTATATTCAAAAGAAAAAATATTTAACTTTTGTAAAATAAAAAAAAAAAAAAAAAAAGTACATTTTTTTGCACAAATATTTTTTTTTTTTTTTAATTTTCTGTTTTGGATTTTTCCAATAACAATGGGTTACGTTTGTAGAGTACATGCTTCTGGAACTACTGTGAAATTTTCATTCAAATAGGTTCAGTGGTTTTGAAAAAAACATGTACCTGAGTTTGAAAAATGTCAAGTTACAGAAAACTACCTTTAAAGAAAAGTGTGTCATCTCTGAAGCCCTCAAAACCCAGCATGGCCCAGCGCGCCGCCACATTTTGATGGGGTAATTTAAAGCTTTAAATGTGCCGGTACCCTTACAATATATATATATCATTTTGAAGAGGAAGGTTTCTACATTTTTTAAAGATGAAAAACAAAAAATTGACTTTTTGAGCCCAAATCACTACCCTGTCCCCTTAACCCAACTCCGCTGCTCCTGTTTCGAAAACATCGTAATCATTACGCCAGCTAACTCTAGCCAGTTCGCATGCGTGTGGTACGGTAAAGAATAGAGCATTTGCCCTGAGGTAAGGAAGGTATGTAACTAACATGTGACGTCAGTAAATTCCGTTGCCTGGAGTCTCTAAAGCAGTGTTGACACTAAGTTCCAAACCTCGTATATGGTTTCAAGAATTGGCGTATTGTAGTTCTCTGTACTACTTGCTTGGAACACATGATTTCTGGACTCTTAAAACGAGGCATCCAAGACTTTCAAATTCACACAAGAACAGTACGATTAATGATATTTATGAGTAATAATTACTACATCCGGCGGCGCCGTGTCCGAGTGGTTAGAGCGTTCGCCTACCACCTAGGCGGCCCGGGTTCGATCCCAGGGACCCACATGTGGTATTCGTAGTGGGCGAAGCGGCGTCAGAGCGGTTTTTCTCCGGTTCGCCCGCCACTTGCTCCATTATCACCTTTCCAATCATCGATTTCGCCTACATTTCATATCATCCTTTTCCTCACTCTCATGTCTGGTGCTTGGCTGACCACCCGCTTCCAGGTCTTCACTCTGTCCGGCCCATAGGTTCGTCTGCTCCCCGAAAGGCGTCTGACCCTAGGCATTGGCCTGTAAGTCCTAAGGGGTGTAAGTCCTACATGAGGGGAGGGTAATCAGGTAAAGAAAAAAAGACGAAATTACTACATCCATTTGTTAACGGTAGAGGTTACCCCACCGCGGGACAGTTAAATGTTTCACGTGGGAGCACAACTACTTACTAATAAGTAAAACATTAATAGTTTATCAATAATATAGATAGTATTATCATGACAATAAAGATGGATATTGCTGCGTTAGACTGATTTAGAGAGGCAAATTAATTCTAATTGACTTAGAATTAACATATGGAATACCACAAATTGATAAATACTTATTGTTTCTCTGAATTGTTTCATTGAAACGTTTCCTTTTATACCTATTAGAAATTTATTGAACATATGGACCCCCAAAAAGGATTCCTGTTAACGACTTTCCTTATGGTAATGTACTTTTGCCACTTGATATGAGAGAGTGATTAAAACAAAAACAAAAATGACTATCTAGAGTGAAGGGAATTGTTCTTGTGTATTCGAATTCAGTGTCTTAAACATTTTCGTATAATTTAATTCATTCAATTACATGTTTAACAATTCTTTTTAAACAAACGTATGGTTATTTCTATAAACTTCAGTGTATATTCCTGCTTCAGCAACACGTCCTACAGTGTTTTTAATTGATCACTGTGATATTGGTATTGTGAAATATTTTCGTGCGTGTGTGAGTTCTCAAGGATAAATTGAGAGAAAACAGAATAGTAACAAGTGCAAGGTCCACGGGAAGTGTGACACCAGGTGGAAAGTTTGAGAACCATTAGTTAAGACCAAAGGCTTTGGTGTTACTCTCTATATCCTGAGCCAAGGTACTCGCTGAAACTAGTGTGCTAATGTCCAAGTTTCTTGGATGGAGAGTGTTTAGTCATACAGCTAACACCTTACTCATTTAAATGCAATTTGTTCAAACTTTAAATGTGGGCTTTAGTTCAGTTCTACTCCTAAAGCTACAGAATCAACCATAGTGCGTTTAGAAATAACGTTAGCGCAGAGAAAACATCCAGTTATAAGGACCAACTTTAGTTAAGCTTAGATTGCTGCACATATCTCAGGCGATCTCAACTAACCCGCATAGGAAGTATAAGAGGTATAGATGCAAATCTAAACTTTTCTACTTCTGATGACTTTTAATAAACCAGGAGAGACATTCTCGCACAGGTAGCCATTTGCATGTAAAACACATATTACTGTGTGAGTTAAACTCCCAAAATGTCGCTTTTTGCACTGTATCAATATATATATATATATATATTAATAGAAGAACGCACGACTTTTTATCCAATATAATTAATTATCAATTTTTTATAAACAGTGGAAAAATCTGGGTTGGCATCTATACCCCTCACATGTAAATTTACTTCCCATTGCTTTTCCATAATATCAGAATGTACCGATAGGTCAGACTATAATTATTTGTAAAGATTTTATAAAATCCTCCAGTATAAGGGATAACACTGAGGGCGCCACTTGAAGAAAACTAAATACTAACCTTTTTAAGGCGGCCGGATATTCACTCGGACGGCCAAGGATGTAGATCTCCCTAGTGTTGTTTATTCCTATGGCGCCTCTTTGTCCAGGCTAACGCGAACATATTGGTGGATTGCTTTTAACTTAATTTGCTCCTTTATGACCAGTTAACATGCGTTCTGGAACACTGTTCCGCGCAGAATACCACTGAATGCACACTGTATTAGGTAAACACATCAAGATTAAGCTTTCAGATATTCTCTTCTAGTTTTAGATAGGATTATTAGTAACATAAAATAATGGATTGCGTGGTGCTACTGATCATATTCAACTTGTTGGTGCCAATACAGCTACAATAAATCAGTGGTGAATCTAAATGAAAACTTGTTTTTCTGGAAAATATAGCAGATGTTTGCTTTCTGTTACCTATTCCGTTTTGGATTTCTAAACAAATTGACACCATAGATCTACTGTTTGTACAAAATTGTTTTAACCACTTTAATAAAAAAATTGGCTACTGATAGCCGCGTAAAACAATTTGTTAGGTGAACTTAGGCATGAATTTGTTACCAATCATGTGTCGTTTTCAATCTTTCATCAAATATCCAATTCTGAAACCAAGATCATAAATGTACGCATAAATATTAAAAAATAAATTCGTTTTTTAGCGGAAATAATTTTGGAATATTGGTGAAGTTTATTAGTATGAATATTTAGTGATACAGCTAAAACCTGTAAACCTAATTTGCCATATCGAGTGCCCCTAACTTTGTAATCAAACCAATCAAACATGAAAACGTAAACTAAATTGCAACTCCATGTGCAACACCCATTCGACATATAAATTGCTGATTTTCATAAGATTCTTCGTACAAAATTTTCTAAAGATTACAGACGATTTTCTTACACACGTAATTATTGTACCACAGATGAGGCATTGGCGCGGTTTTCAAACAATAATAAAGTTCCATTCCGATTTATATGGACTTTCGACATTCTTTATTCTCTTTGGGGCAGGTTGCTCCATTATTAGGTAGTTGCATTGTATGTATCTATTTCATTGATAAACAACTCGTCCTATCAACAAAGCCTTTCTCGCTTCTACGCTCTGCAGCGCGCGAGTTGAGCCGAGCTTAACCAAGTCTCCATGATGCACAGTGCAAGGAACTTCTGCACTTAGGATTGCACCCAGTGCGATTTTAAGCTTTGAGAGGCCGTGGCCTATAGGCTGCCTATAAAACGGTGGTATGACGTTACATTGTCCACTATCTAGGAGAGGCCGGGGAAGTTTCAGTTTGCAAGTACTTTTGAATTATGTTGGCCACTATGTACTATATTTCACAAAAGTAAATAGGCGTGAGCCCCGTGCGAAGAATCACCTAATTCTCAAGCGTTCTTGCATAGATGGTATGAGAAGGAAATTTGTCGTATGCTTCCATTGCTGTGCAGAGGGCATGACAGCCATCGGCTCACCTCGCAATTTTGAAGAACTATATTTCAGCAGTCATTGTAATTAACGGGCAAATGTTGCTAATTCAACATCAGTACACATGTAGCAGATGTGCTGTTAGTGTTTCGATTAAATCATTACTCCAAAGGTAGTCAGAAGCAAAAATGATACCAGCGCTGGTTGCTTTGCTTATTAATGTAAGCTTAATCAGTATTTCGTGGTTTCTGTGTTTAGGATAGTTAAGCTCGCTAGAGTATGTTACTGCTGATCAAAAGATGGCGAAACGCGGATCAAATCCGATATAACGCGTGGTTTTCGCCTTCTTTCTTTCTTTTTAGAAAACATCATTATTAGGGCCCGGATTTGTACGTAAATGAATGTTTTTACCTAAATATGTACACACCTAAAACAAAGTTCAATATTCGGATCTAGGTCCAAGAAGTGTATTTGCAAAATTTTATTTCACATAAAAGTACATATTTTGTAAAAGAAGACGTGTGAATAAATACTTCTTACATTTTTCTCATAAATACATATTTTAATACCTTTCAGGTTTTGCATAAATAAATATTTTCAATGATTTTTCTACCAGCAATATGTATTTTGGCGCTTTCCTAATAACTCGTGAGTCATAAGAATTCATTAGTCATACACCACTTGATATCTGCAGATTCACTTGCATGGGCGAGTCGGGGAAGTACAGAATTGGGCCCCGAAATTAAATCATACATGACTGTTAAGCCTGGCCAAGCAATGACGTAAAATAGTGATCCCACTATTGTTTGTAACCTGTTAGCTACAACCAGATCACACAAGAGCAGTGGGGGATGTTAATTAGCACTGTGAATTAAAGATGCCAAAAGTGAAATACTATGTGCGTGAACGTTTGCATTAATGCGTACTAGAGTTTAAATATACTTTTACCGCAAATGGGAAAACACTATTTTGCCAACCTTGTGCGAAATCTGTTAGTGCGGATCAATATTTCCAGGTAGTGCAACACTTGTCATGAATTAAGCACGTAGCAGCTACGTCACGTGCTTCGTTAGGGAAATTTCTTAAAGGAGAATCAACACGATCCTCTTCTTCTTGAACACCAAAACATTCATAATTTTATTCAGATGTGTAAATCATTTATTTCAGCTTACATTCCAGTTTATAAGGTGAACTAATCCTGATATCAGAAAGTCTCTTACTAAATGTACAAATATAATCCTGATGAATCGACGCTACGGGAAAATCATCTTCCAAATTGCTCTGAGAAAACATTAAGTCACAAAGATCCATTTGTGAAAATGAAATAATATGGGTCAACTGACGAAATTATAGATGCCAGTGGTAGAAAAGTGGCAAATGTAATCGTAGATTTATTGGAAAACGAGAAGAAAAATTTCTTAACAAAAATTCTTGCCAGCCTGTAAAGAAATGCAAGCTGCAAATCATGTAACAATAGCTAGGGTGTTTAATGAAGCTTTGGAAATCTTGTAGCCAAATGGTGTAAAATATGAAAATGCATTGCTTCTGCTTACGGACTTCTCAGAATATATGAAGAAAGCTTCCCAGGCCTTTCCGAACTTGATTCACGTAACTTTCGTCGTTCACGCTCAGCACAGATTGTGTGAAGCAGTACGAACATTTATCCCAATGTGGACAAGCTAGTCTGCAATGGGAAAAAAGTGTTCATAAAAGCACCATAACGGATTGATACTTTCAAAAATATTAATCCCGTTCTTCCATTGCCTCCTACACCAGAAATCACGAATCGGAGCACCTGGCTTAAGCCGTGGTATATTAAGCACATCATTTTGGAGCATTTGCATCAGCAATAAATGAACTGGACAAAGACGCTTCTGTAATTATGGTTATTCAGGATTTAATACGTGATGCTAATTTAAAATGTGATTTGCTTTGTGTCTTCAATGCTGATTTCCTGATTCATTCAATAAACCAACTAGAAACTTTTGCTTACTTATTAAGTAATTTAGGTAAGGAAATACAGTTTGTTAAAAACAACTTTATACTATCTCAAGTAAGAAAAAAATTGTATACTTTGCTTGAGTGGCTACCAAACCCTCAGAAAAGTGGCTCAAATTTTGGAAGGCGAATACGTAAGTGAACTTGAAAATACATGTGTTAGTGATATCCCCCTCTTCAAGAATGCAAGGTGATGTCGTGCGATGTAGAACGTTCCTTTTTCCTAATATAGGGCGTTGCTCAAGGATAATAGGTAAGGCTATGTGATGCGCAATCTGGAGATTACACTTGTGCACTGCAACTCCAACGAGATGTTCAAATCTTACGCATATCTGCAATGTCCAATGCTCTATAAGCTAGATACTTCCTTGTTCTAATGTTTTTGAAAATATTTTTCAGATTTCAGGGGATTTTTAGAATCATTAGTACATAAAAAATAAATATTTAAAGGTTTTAGCGTATAAAAATCCGGGTCTTAAACTTTGTTTACGTATAGGTATATCTTGTGCAAAACACAAACTTGAACAAATTATTGGAACCTCCATTTTATAAAGATCTTCCATTAGTTCGGCAAATTACATGGCTATTTTCATTTCACGTAGCAAACACTGCAATAGGATTGAAATTTTACAACCGAATGCTTTATAAAACATTAATTACAATTGGTGCAAATAAAATAGGGAATAGCCCCAACTGTGAACAACTCCTCCTGTAATTCATAATAGTTGCCTTTAAATACTCATATTCAAGGTATGTCTCTACAAACCTCGAAGACTATTAGCATGTTAATGAATTTACTTCAGTCATTTACTGTTAATGCTTATATTATCTCGGGATAAGAAATCATCGACAAACTCTAAAATGTTATAAAATGAAAAATTAAATGTCTTCAATTCATCTAGATTATTTTAACAGAACTGGAAAGTGAGAATAAAGACATTGATTTTTAAAACTGTTATGTGAGTCGATGGCTGTCATGCCCTCTGAACAGTAAATTTCATTTCATTCTCGTGTCATGTAAGCAAGATAATTAGGTGACGTTTCGTGCAGGTCTCGCTAAGGTAGACCATTTACTCTTGTGCAAAATAGTACATAACAATCACAGTTGCTATGTAAACACATGACGTAATTAACAAAAGAAACACAATTGTTACAAGTTATGATGCCGCTCTCATCATTCCAACCTTTGCGTAAATCTCTCTTCCAGAGCCATAAAATGATTTCAAAGAGAAAGAACTTTAAGCCCCAGGGTGCAGTTCAAGCTTTCGTAACTCATTTTTCAACCCTCGCCTCCTTTATCTTTGTTTCAAAGCGCTAAGACAGGCCGAGATGTAACATAATTAGTAAAGCTTCTTTTTAAAATCACCTGCGTGTTTTTTGTCCCACAAGGAACGTTAGAGGAAGAAATTTCATTAATTCTAGTTGACTTTTGTGAGTTTTCGCACTCGTTTTGACTGACGTTACACAGAGGAAGTTAGTTCTGCTCGCTCTGGTTCACTTGAAAAGTTTCCATCTCCCCGTGATGCTATTGAGTGGTTGCTGCATGCAGAACAAAAGGCGAGAAGGCGTTGGACTGCGGGCAATTCAACTCATTCCGCAACTTGATTCAACATCAAGAACTCACACAGTTGCTATCTACAAAATTACATGTAATAAACACAAGAACCTGCAAACATATTCCTTACTTCTTCCTAATATTCAAGTTAGCAACTTTTGAGAAAAATTATTTTTTCTCATGTGCTGTCACTTTATGCAGTTACAAAAATAAACATGAAAATAGCGAAATTTCAATTAGAATGACACCCTAATGACTTGGTCTGAAGAAGAAATGTAGAACGCAATTAAATCTTCAACAGATAGGATTCTAATTTAAGGTGCGTTACTAAAAGTTTAAAAGTCCTCCAAATAGGTTAAATCTCAACAACAACAATAATAATAGTATTAATAATATTAATAACAACAATAATAATAGTATTAATAATATTAATAACAACAATAATAATAGTATTAATAATATTAATAACAATAATAATAGTATTAATAATATTAATAACAACAATAATATTAACAATAATAATAATAACAGCAATAATATTAACACCACCACCACCGCCGCCGCCGCCACCGCCACCGCCACCGCCAATAATAATAATAATAATAATAATAATAATAATAATAATAATAATAATAATAATAATAATAATAATAATAATAATAATAATAATAATAATAATAATAATAATAATAATAATAATAATAATAATAATAATAATAATAATAATAATAATAATAATAATAATAATAATAATAATAATAATAATAATAATAATAATAATAATAATAATAATAATAATAATAATAATAATAATAATAATAATAATAATAATAATAATAATAATAAATTTTACCTGAGGACTTCCTACGCGGCCCTTTCTCAAACCTTAGGTACTTTGTAACAGTATATATCTATGTAGTTGCACGTTAACATTTAGTTTCCATCAATGTAGGTATGTTAAAAGCGTTAATTCGATGTTAAATTTCTTAATATTAAAATAAATAGATATTCTGTCTCTCGGACTGGTATTATATTTAAGTGTCAAATCTTGTGCGTGTCGAGTTTAGCATCAGGTTTCCCTTGATTTCAAAGTATTGATAATGTATGCTGAAGTCATAAATTCCCTGGAGTAGAATAAGCTGCAGGTGACGAAATTCTGTGTTTGCAAGTTCTATACAAAGAGCTGTAAATGTAATGAGTTTTAAAACAAGAGAAAATAAAATATACTACAGAGTTCAAACTGCAGAACCTGTGAACCAGGTTATGAACGAAGCAGAGTAGAGGTTACAGAGGGGTATGCACAAATGTCTCGGTCAAGTTTCACAGCAGGTTACGCATGCACTTTGCTAACCAACTGTTTAAAACATTTAAACTCAGTAAAAGCAGAATGAAACAGCATGCTACTGAGATGCTAATCTAAGATTTTAAGTCCGCTACAATGGCATTTGCAGACATCGTGTCTAAACTGCGCATTTGTAAAGTTATTCTATCGGCACTTTTTACTTCATCTACTATTTATCTATGTTCTATAGTAAGTAGAATTTTTGAGTGGAATAAAATACTTCATCTACTTTCTGTAAGTAGTAGTGGCAGTGGTAGTGGCGGCGGTGGTGGTGGCGGTGGTGGTGGCGGCGGTGGTGGTGGTGGCGGCGGTGGAAGTGGTGGCGGCGATGGTGGTGATGGCGGCGGTGGAAGTGGTGGCGGCGATGGTGGTGGTGGTGGCGGTGGTGGTGGTGGTGGTTGTGGCGGTGTTGGTGGTGGCGGCGGTGGTGGTGGTGGTGGTTGTGGTGGTGGTGGTGGTGTTGGTAGTGGTGGTGGTGGTGGCGGTGGCGGTGGTGGTGGTGATGGTGGTGGTGGTGGTTGTGGCGGTGTTGGTGGTGGTGGTGGCGGTGGCGGTGGCGGTGGTGGTGGTGGTGGTGGTTGTGGCGGTGTTGGTGGTGGTGGTGTTGGTGGTGGCGGCGGTGGTGGTGGTGGTGGTGGCGGTGGTGGTTGTGGCGGTGTTGGTGTTGGTGGTGGTGGTTGTGGCGGTGTTGGTGGTGGTGGCGGCGGTGGAAGTGGTGGCGGCGATGGTGGTGGTGGTTGTGGCGGTGTTGGTGGTGGTGTTGGTGGTGGCGGCGGTGGTGGTGGTGGTGGCGGTGGTGGTTGTGGCGGTGTTGGTGGTGGTGGTGGTGGTGGCGGTGGTGGCGGTGGTGGTTGTAGCGGTGTTGGTGGTGGTGTTGGTGGTGGCGGTGGTGGTGGTGGCGGTGGTGGTGGTGGCGGTGGTGGTTGTGGCGGTGTTGGTGGTGGTGGCGGCGGCGGTGGAAGTGGTGGTGGCGATGGTGGTGATGGTGGTGGTGGCGGTGGTGGTTGTGGCGGTGTTGGTGGTGGTGGTGGCGGCGATGGTGGTGGTGGTGGTGGTTGTGGTGGTGGTGGTGGTTGTGGCGGTGTTGGTGGTGGTGATGGTGGTTGTGGTGGCGGCGGCGGTGGCGGTGTTGGTGGTGGTAATGGTGGTTGTGGCGGCGGCGGTGGTGGTGGTGGTGGCGGTGGTGGTGGCGGTGTTGGCCCTGGTGGTGGTGTTGGTGGTGGTGGTGGTGGTGGCGGTGGTGGTGGCGGTGTTGGCCCTGGTGGTGGTGTTGGTGGTGGTGGTGTTGGTGGCGGTGGCGGTGTTGGTGGCGGTGGCGGTGGTGGTGGCGGTGTTGGTGGTGGTTGTGGCGGTGTTGGTGGTGGTGGCGGTGGCGGTGGTGGCGGTGGTGGTTGTGGCGGTGTTGGTGGTGGTGATGTTGGTGGTGGTGGCGGCGGTGGTGGTGGTGGCGGTGGTGGTTGTGGCGGTGTTGGTGGTGGTGGCGGCGGTGGAAGTGGTGGCGGCGATGGTGGTGGTGGCGGCGGTGGAAGTGGTGGCGGCGATGGTGGTGGTGGTGGCGGTGGTGGTTGTGGTGGTGTTGGTGGTGGTGGTGATGGGGGCGGTGGAAGTGGTGGCGGCGATGGTGGTGGTTGTGGTGGTGGTGGTGGTTGTGGCGGTGTTGGTGGTGGTGATGGTGGTTGTGGTGGCGGCGGCGGCGGTGTTGGTGGTGGTGATGGTGGTTGTGGCGGCGGTGGTGGTGGCGGTGTTGGTGGTGGCGGCGGCGGCGACGGTATTACAGAAAGTGAAAATGAGAGTGCATTACGTATGAGCTTAAGTTCTCCTTTTGCCATCCACTCCCTCAATTAACTTCAAGGATCCCATATGGCCGCCATGACAGCACTGGCCAAAGCTGAACTTCAACAAAATCACGCGCGAAGCGCGCTAGTGTATTCCTCAAGAACTATAACAGCTAAGAAGCTGAAACTTTCCATAGTCAATACCTTTATCTACAATTAATTACCTTCTGAAGTGTGCAAGTCTTTGAAATATCGAATATCTGCACTTAAAAGGTTATGACAAAATGTTGATTTTTCTTTATAATGTTAATACAATTTTTATATCGATTTATGAAATAAATCGAGAAATATACAGGGTTCTTGCTTTCGCTGGATGTCTAGATAAACCATACATTTCTTGGCTTTCTTAACATGTATTCGGTACAAATATTCCCTCAAGAAATATCACGTTTATTTTTAGCTACATACCTGTGAAAGAACGAAGATTTTGAAATCAAAACTTCAATTCCGATTTCAATCATATTTTCCTTGATATAGTCCATCAGGAAGTCATTAAACGGTACCTGCCTACAGACATGTTGAAGAACTACGTGAAATATATTTCTTGCTATCTAGGGGAGAACGGAATCTCATCCCTCATCTCTCCGATGGGCGATTTATTTTCAAGCAAATCTTTACTCTATTAACTTGGTTTTCACGAAGGAAGACGAGAGGAAATCCGAGTAGAGGAACTTTCCTTGCCGGAAGTAATATAAAAAAAAAGAAAGAAAGAGAGAAATAGTACTTAACTCGCGGCAGAGAGAAGGGGAAAAACCTAGATTTCTATATAGAGGCTTACACTGGCTTAACGGTTGAGTGTCTACGATGAAAGTCTTCTTACCAAAACATTAACGGAAACTGCTAGGCTCTTAGCTTATATTTATGTTTGTTTTTTCGTGTTTTCTCACCCTTCCCCTTATCGTCGTACTATATCAGACTCCTCAGTTTCTATTTCCTATACATTTCTTCTTGTTCTAAAACAAACTACACATCAATATCTTCAGATCCTTCGTGTTCACATTCCACTTTGCATACAAACCCAGAAATTTACTTAATACTGCTCTAGAGACAGAAGAAACATCGGAATATCTAGGAAAAGTAACTATACTTTCACCGTAACTATACGAAAAGCGTGAATATGATTAGCAGGTGATGGAAAGGAAGGTTTCCCTTAGTTTGTAAAATAGAAACATCACATCTTTCCTTGAGGTAAAAAACTGCCTTTGCTGTATCATTAAAATCAGGACAGGGTGCAATGCGACGTTGAAGGTGTGAAACTGCCCTTCCTACCATCCCCACTTATTCCCACTTCGAGTCGGCACGCCGGCTAATCCAGTTTTATTCAAATGGAGTCCCAGGTCGATCTGCAGCATTCTCTAGTACTGTGGTGGAACTGTAACCCGCAAAAAAGCAGCAAAACATTGTTCACAAACCTTCAAAGTAGACAATAGCCACTGCTTTCAAGCCGCGTGCATCTTTAACAGAGAAACAGGAGTAACTGGAGGATTAGTGCGTCCAGTTCCTTCAAAATTCTCGTTACTATTATATTGATAGCAAAGGCATGCCAAGTAAATCGACAGAATATGAGGCAATCAGGAAGACACACATATTATACCCCTTGTTAACGTGATGTTGGCACACAGCCCCTTAATGACAACAGAAGAAATGTCATCACAGAAAGGTTGAATGGCAGATTAGAATTAATTATGAGGTTCGTGAAATTGGCGATTCATTGTTTATAAGCACCATGAAATTTTCCTACGGGTTACAGATCCGTACTTCATTGATCACAATATAGTTATACATAGAACTTCCTTTTAGAAAAAGGAATAAAGTGAATTTGTATGTCGAGAGAATAATCTAGCTGCAGCCTTAGTCTAAAGCAGCGATGTCCAACGTTTGCGAAAGAGGGGAGTGTGGGTTTACCTCCATCCAACATACGCGGACTTTGCCTCTCTTTAACCTCCTACCATGCCTTGTGTTGCAAAACCGAGTGGGTAACATCTACGTTGTGTTTGACTTAGGAAAGCACTTTCAAGTCTTATACGATAAACATGTATTCATTAGTGATTTCTTTGGTACTGCTTATGTTTAAAAAGACTATCAATATTTAGCATAACCTTAGAAGATACACCAAGTGATCGTCGCGTAACATATTGCGACACAGACTTTATTAGTTCAATTCGGAGAAACTCCGTTCGCAAATATATGTAGTTATACTCACTCTTATACACACTATTCCTGCAAATGCTTATTTCTCTATCTACTACATTTTAATCAACATAAACATAAACATTTTCAGAATGTAGGCGCAAGGGGAATACGGGAATACGGTAGGCTTTGAGCGATAGTTAAATGTTTTAAGAGCTGGCTGCTGCGCGATGCCTTTGAAATTACGTTCTATGCAAGGCCAAGGAATGAAAAAAGAACGAATAACATATTCCTATTTGAAAAAAGTATAAGTATTGGCAAATTAAAACAAATAAGAAAAAAATAGCTCATAAATGGTTCGCTCAAAAGAAATAGATAGGTATTTGATATAAATTGTTTGTTTTAAAGAGATCCACCTGTTTTATTCACTAAGCTTTTGTCTGTCTCTTACTGTTTACCATTTATGCAAAAGAGAGGGAAAATAACGAAGAACGATATCATAAAGATAAACAATGAACCACTGAAAATAATGAATAGATACATATATCTAGGCATCACATTGCAAACAACAGCTACATCATTTAAAGTCCACATACAGGAAAAAGCTGCTATAAAAGCAATATGTAACATTAAAAACATCACATCATTGAAACTAGAAACAGCAATGAAACTGTTCGAAACGACAATAGCCCCAATATGATATAGAACTATACTGGGAGAAATTAAAAATCAGTGACATGCAGAAAATAGAATTTGTGAAAGCAAGTTACATAAAAAGGGCAATAGGAACCAGCAAATACGCACCAAACAGAATGGTGTATGCAATCGCCCGGGAAACCTACTTCCTGGAAGACATTAGGAATAAAATGCTGTTACCAAGTACAGAAGCGTACAGAGAATCAATAGCAAGAAAGAAAATTAAGGAGAAGGGGCTAAGTGCTGAATTCTTCGGAACGGATGCCATGACAACCAGACAATGGATAGAGAATAACCAACCACAGAGGCATGCCACAGTAGGTCTAGCAATTCACGGATCCCACCATCTACTGTGTACAACTCAGAAATTCCACCAAGTGAACGATCAGTGTGTATGCAAATCGGTAAAAAGAAGTGTGAACTCTACCACTAAAACAAGTGCGAAAAAAGGACATGCTCACTAAGTGAACTCATAAAAGAAAACAGATAGACAAACTCATTACAAAAAAACAGATAGGCAAACTCATTACAAAAAAACAGATAGGCAAACTCATTAAATGCTCATTCGAGTACAACTTTCACTTATTGTTATTTATGCAAAAGTCATCCAGAATGAAGAAGTCTTCTGAGGACATTCCCAGAAAATTGAAGACATGACTTAGAAACTTCCATGGAATTACTTGTTTGTGTTCGTCACTGAATACTGACTGACTGTCTGTCTGTCCCTCCGACTGAGTGGAGTGATACATTGCCACTCACTGCGTAAGGTTCTCCAAAGAGAGAAGGCTGGACACCCTTGGTCTAAAGGGACCTAAATAAGAAGTATGGATACACTTATATGAGGCATACTTAAGACAATGGACATACTTAGTAGTGCGTTTTATGATGAAATTCGCAGTAATAGATTTCCTATATACGCGTTGAGGTCCCATGAGCACAAAAACGCATTTCTATTTTCTCTACTACACATTTAAAGTAAGTAGAGGAAGTATATACTACAACCAAAAATTCGATGCCAAGATTTGACCGGGAATACACTTTTGAGGCTCGCTAAAAAAGATGGTGATGATAATGATAATGATAGTGGTAGTGACATAGTGATAGTGATGATAATAACAACAACAACGATAATGATGATGATAATAATAATAATGATAATAATGATGATGATGATAATAATAATAATAATAATAATAATAATAATAATAATAATAATAATAATAATAATAATAATAATAATAATAATAATAATAATAATAATAATAATAATAATAATAATAATAATAATAATAATAATAATAATAATAATAATAATAATAATAATAATAATAATAATAATAATAATAATAATAATAATAATAATAATAATAATAATAATAATAATAATAATAATAATAATAATAATAATAATAATAATAATAATAATAACAACAACACCACCAACAATCATTTTTAGAAAAAGATTTCTGCATGTGTATGTGCGCCCCGTCTCATTATCAGCCTGTCTATAAACAGCGTAAGTTAAAAACGAAAAGTCGTTTAAATGCCATATTTGGTATTCAAGTTCATCTTCCAAGGATGCAAAACTAAGATTTTCAACAAAATTCCCCTATGTTAAACTGCCATTTACATAAAACATTTTCTTAAGTTCCATGGTTTTAATTAAGATACCATAAGTTTAAGATATGTCCATGACAAATGAAATTATCTCTTAAATTATCTGGAAATAACCTCTAAAGCCCTCTTCATTCTGAATGCCATTTGCATAACTGGTACAGAAACAATGTAGATCTCGTTAAAAACACGATTTATTTCAAATACATATTTCCGAGATGTTCAGTTTACTGGTTTGAATTTTCAAATACAAATCAGAAGTCGTTATTGGTTTTTCTTTCTCTTGGTCGTGCAAACAGAACGGAATTGTGAAGTCATTACATAGATACCTGCTCTTAAAAACTGAATTTTTCTAAAGCCCATAATTCCGATGTACTTACAAACAAATAAATATATAATGTATAAAATAAGAATTTCTGTAAATGTTTATCTCGATTAACATGAAGTAAATAGGAGAATAAGCGTTTGTAGGAATACTTTTACAAGAATGAGTACAAAAATTAATGTGGGTACAACACAGTCAAATTTTGGAAAAAATTATCTGTGTGTGTGTGTGTGTGTGTGTGTGTGTGTGTGTGTGTGTGTGTGTGTGTGTGTGTGAACAGCATAACTTAAAAACTAAAAAACTTGGTTAAATACCAAATTTGGAAGATGCTAATGTTAAATACCAACAATGCGGCAAAAAGATTTTTACGAGAATCCGCCCTACTCAAACTATCCTGTAAATGATAAAATTACTTTGTTACTTTTTATTTTCTCAAAAACGGCTCTTAATTGTTTTGATTAAAATGCAATATGTTTAAGTTACTTGCTTAACAAAAGAATGTTTCTATTGAATGTTATGGGAATAGCCTGTGAAGATATCTTTATTCTAATTTCTGTGTAATTCTGTAAAACTGGTAAACCATAGCAGATAGAAAAAGCACCAAACGAATCATTTAATCTCCTCAAAACACAAATTTGTTTCTATTTTATGTAGTATTAATCATTTTGGATGTGGTTTTGTAATAAGTTTGAATTTTGGAACACTTCATACTTTTTTCCCAAGCTCTTAAGTCACTACTAATTTTGTTATCATGGTCATGCAAGGAACTTTAAATTTCAAAGCCATCACATAGAGACCCCTTTAATCCAATAGGATTTGACTGTATACAGTATCCCTTTAGTACTTACAACGAAATGTAGCGTAATAAAAGGGTTTCTACAAACGCATAAGTTGAAGTAGACAGAAGAATAAGCTTTTGTAAGAATAGTTTACAGAAGATGGTTAGAGAAGTCATATGAATGAAACTCATCAAATAATTTAACATTTTGTTATCTGTTTAATGAAGCTTCCGTACGTCCTTTGGTAGACTGCGAAAAACCACATGCGTAACATTGAACTTTAAAGGATGTATCCGATAGAAAGGCAAATCTGATTGTTTGCCTTTAAAGATTCACATTGTCATCGAAACCTGTTAACCTATAGTTGAAGCACAAACTGAAACATGAGAGAAATGCTTGGGATGAGGCATAGGCTTAAAAACCGTTGGCATAATAGCAATATATATGCTGTAGCCCAAAAGTGTCAAGGTCAATGTCATGCATGACAAGTAGTGAATTTCGCAGTAAGGAATCAATCGCAACATAGGTAAGAGGAACAAAATGCCAGTCAATTTTTGAACTGTCTATGGGTATAATAAGTAATAACATAACCCTCCAGCAGGAGTAGCGAGCTTCTTAATAGCATTCCATTTTGATATTGCTCGTGTTGTAGACTACAATAGAAAACCGTGCCCTGGGTGTGCCTGACAACTATGAGAAATTTTTGGACGTGAACTCCGCGATGACAATACCGTAGCTGTTCAGAAAATAATAAAATGGAAGAGTTCTTCAAATAAAATAAAACAAGCCGGACAGAAGCATTGACTTACTGAACGCTAAACGTTTTTGGTGATAATAATTACTTCGTGGAAAGGGCTGAGGAAGAACGTGATACTTTCAGCAGTTGTCTTGGCCATGACTAAAACACTTTTGTACGTAGCCTCTTTAAGAACGAAAAAGTGTAAAATGAGTGGTGTTGGATCGGTTCTCCTGAACCACATCCTAAAAAGTGTGTATTTTTGCTAAACCACTCCTTATCAACTGAGTTAATGTTCAATTAAAGGAACGCTGAAAGAGCACAGGCTATGCATTGCAAATTTTCTCAATCTCGCATACACACATTTTACTATTCACTATCATCTGATCCTATTCACCTTACTTTGCTTGCTGTTTGGAATGGAGTTAAGCATTATGCGCTTGGCCAAAAGCACAATAAGCGAAACAAAATTCCATATCATAGTCAGTATTTTATTACTACTCAAACCATTCAGAAAAAAAGATGAATCATACTTCAGAAAGGCAGCATGACGGTTCAAGGGAAACCTAAAGATGCAACAACGACTTTTACAAAAACGCCAAATGCCGCCATAACGCCTGACATAATTGAGTATTTTAATAGGCTCTACATGTTTCTGTTTTACCAGCTATATAAAGCTATACAAAAATGTATTCAGAATGGAAGAAGACTTCGTAGGCCATTCATAGAAAACTCAGATGTGTATTTTATTTTGCATACAATATCTTAAATATAGACTATTTTTAACAGAATCATAAGAGAAATTTCTAAGGGAAAAAAAAACAAAAAAAAAAAAAAAAACGAAAGAGCATCCATACAAAGGGTAGTTAGTGCTGAATAATACATTTTTACTTTCTCTACTGGTAAGTAGGGGAAGTATTGTATTCCACCCACCGCAAATTTATATTTTGAGACCCCCTGAATCCAAAAAAAACATTTTTAGAAAAAGGTCCGCGCACGCGCGCACGTGCTTGTCTGTGTCTGTATCTGTGTGTCTGTGTGTCTGTGTGTCTCTCTGTGTGTGCGTCTCCGTGTGTGCGTCTCCGTGTGTGCGTCTCCGTGTCCGTGTCCGTGTCCGTGTCCGTGTCCGTGTCCGTGTCCGTGTCCGTGTCCGTGTCCGTGTCCGTGTCCGTGTCCGTGTCCGTGTCCGTGTGTGTGTGTGTGTGTGTGTGTGTGTGAGACTGTGTCTGTCAGTCTCTGGACAGCATAACTCAAAGAAAAGTAGTTTAAAAACCAAAGTTGGTATTTAAGTTTAATGTCTTTCAAGGATGCGATATGAAGATTTTGAAGAAAATAGCCTCACTCTAAACTATCCTTTACATGGAAAATTTTTCAAAAATGTTTATTTTCTTGAAAATGGCTCTAACGATTTTGATTAAATCGTGAAATGGAATATCGTTGTTCATTTTTTTATATGTTAAGTGTGCAAAGAGAACGGAATCTCAAAGCTTTAAAAGATTTGACTATCGCATAAAGACTGCTGTGTTCTTATATTTCCCTTGCATACACAAGGAAATACAGGAATAAGAGTTTGTAAGAATGGATAGTACAAGAGTAGAGAAAGTCATGGAAGTGAAGCACATCAGATTTTTAGTTATATTGTTCACCGGACAAGAAACGCACACGCGCACACACACACGCTCGCGCGCTCTCTCTCTCTCTCACACACAGACACACACACACACACACACACACACAAACGCGCGCGCGTGTGCTTGCTGACATTTTTTTGAGTTCAATATATAAATCAATTGCCGTGCGTTAGTCTCGCAAAAACTCGAAAGTGGCTCGAAATAATTTCTTTTTTGTTTTGTTCGTCTCAATACTAGGATGGTTTAGGGGGGAAAAAAACATGAGATAAAACCCAAGGGAACTGCCGAAAAATTGAAACAAGCGAAATTAACAATTTTGTATGGGAGTTGCCGTTTCGGATGTTTGTCCTCTATGTACTTAACACCTGACCTATTGCAGTGGAATTCGGCACATATATCTATTTTTTCGTCGAGAAAGTTTCTATTCTGTCCATTTTACTATACAACATAACATTCACATGGTTTTTACTCATATTTTTTCTTTTACGTAACACATACACCACTTGACCGATCACCATGAAATTGGGCAAGTATGTGTATTTTTTCGTGAAGAAAAGTTCTATTCTGTCCATTTTACTATACAACATAACATTCACCTGGATTTCTTCTACCCGCTTTTCTTTTACGTATTAAATTCACATATCCCTCCTTACTCGTCCTTCAACATAGAATTCATACAATATTCTATGAGTGAAATAGAAATGCCGAATATTACATTCACACGGTTTTCTCTACTCGCTTTTCTTTTATAAAACACGATCACATTTCTGTCTCCATTCCCCTTGAACATAAAGTTTTTACAATTATTTATGATCGAAATAGAAATGCAACTCATTATACTCACACGATTTTCTTTACAGACTTTTCTTTTATGAAACAATCACATTTCTTTCTGTACTCCCACTTCTACAAACAATTCATACAAATTTCTATACAATTGACATAGAAATGCAACGTCTTACATTCACACAGCTTTCTCTACTCACTTTTCTTCCTGTGGTATCTGCGGTTGTTCAACAGTACCTTTGAAGGGTGTTTTCTCTGTCTTTTTATTTATTTATTTGGCTTATTTTGGGTTCTTTATAGTATCCAAAGTAAGTTTTAAAAGTTGTACGGGTAAAGTCAAACCACGGGCAACGCCAGGTATTTCAGCTAGGCAGTTATAAATAATGGATATTTTTAGTAAAGGCATATTTCTTCAGCATACTCAGGACATGGCAATATGCATTAACGATGTCACCCCCAAGAAAAGTGGATTTTTGCACGGCTAGAATGCAGCAAACGAATAAAAATATACAATTGGGCATATGCAGGGGAAGAGATTAAATTTAGAAGACAAGGGGGAGGGCATAAGTATTTTATCTAAGGTGCATTTCATATTCCATGCACATAAGACGGCGCAGAAAACGAGGGGAACACAGGAGGGGGATGCAGACCTGAGTCCTCTTGTACGGAAATTACTGCAGTAGTACTCCCTAGGTTGGTAAGTACGTGCCTGAGACCAAATTCAAACTCAGCTTATTCCTAGGGGAAAACTATGGTGATGTCATCCCTTTGATATTAACATCTCTTATACACCATTATAAAAACAAGCCCTTCATTCCCATTTTTGCAGTGCTATGGCGTGAAAGTGGTGTAAGAAAAAAGAAGCCACTTGAGAATAGCAACCAGATTTACAGCGATTGTGGTTGTCTATACTGATATTGCCAGAGCTGTTCCTTCAGTTTCTCCATACCTACGATTTGGTTCACAGAGCCGCGACGTTTGAACAATAGAAATGTCCTTTCAAGTGGAGATAGGCCACGCTTCACCATCTTTGTTTTTCATTATTCACGTACTTAACGGTCTAAGTCATCTCTAAAGACTACTAAAATCAGACATTAACGACGATAACAGTCCTCCTCCTCAGTCGGTCCTTGCACCCTTGAAATATGCGGTTTTAGTATATTGTAACAATGACGACAAAATCCGGTCCCGTTACTTTTCTATCACTTTGCTGTCTTCTAAAATTTTACTACTTGTACAAATACGCCATTTACGTTTACCTTTAAATGGTTTGCGTTCACTATATTAAACAAATATTCCTTACTTAGAAAGTCTATGTATGTAACTTCACAGTTTCAGTTCATGTCGTGATATTCGCCATCACACTCACCTCCGTGCAGCTTGCCATTCATAAACTGAAATTAATTGAAACAGTAACTCTGAGCATTTGGATCCAGTAAGTGACACTCATAATAATTGCGTCTGGCCTCCTGTCCTTGGAAATAGCCATGAAGTTAAGAAGTCTGGTTATTTTACTCCTCCAATACTTTTATAAAGAAATGATAAGGAGATGGATAAATGATTGCAACAAATAATTTCCATGTACATTAAAAGCAATGCATAATGTAAGATGCACCGGTTACAATTATGCCAGTAGATAAGTCATGCTCAGCAAAATTACGTGTTGAGGCAAAACAATTCGAATTCAGAGTAGCTAAGGCAATTAAGCGTTTCGGCGAATTACGTCCACTACGTCTAATAGAAACCTATTAGACCAAGCTTCGGCTAATTAGAACTCGGTACGTTCAGAAATCAGAATTGCCTGCAAATACGCAGGCATACATATGTGTGTCAATTCTGAAAATTAGAATAAGTAAAGAAGTCGTGTTTCAAAGGCAAATAAGAAGTTTCAGATTTGTCAACTTATCGCATAGGAACTTGGTGGTGTAGTTTAAGTTGACAAAAGAGCGTGTATTTCTAAACTTCGGAGCTTGCAGTCTTTTACATTTTAAAGAAGTATTTTACTGTGATAGATATCAGCAATCCGTGGTGCCTAGACCGCGCAAGCACTACTCCATGTTTGGCGGTGGCCGCGCGGCTAGTTTCACGGCAAGTTATGTTTAACACTGTTTTTACGGAATCGGGTATTTTTATATCATAAAATTATTGATGCTTGAGAATTTAATAGATAAAACACTTCAATAGTTACATTTTTCGGTGCTAACAAGATTTAAAACCAGTTTAATTCTTCATTCTCAAACAGTTGGCAACGCGTTTTAAATAGCTGATTTATAAGCTCTCATTAAATTTACCAGCCAACTTAACTGGTGTTGTCTATTCTCGCACCCAACCGTGCTACCCACAGAATAATATTCCATAGCTTACTATCGGCATCATTTCATCACTGGCGGAGATACTGGAGACAGCATCCAAAGTGTGGCGCATTGTACGAACCTCATTCTCAACGGTATGGGCGCTTTCTGAGAAGTGTCTGCGCCAACATTCCTTATAGTACTGAGGTGTCGCAAACACCCCCCCCCCCTCCCCTTTCTTTTCGTTCCTTTTCTAAGTTTGGCCTTAGAAGAAAATGTTTGATATCGGCTGTCTCATGGAGTTATACGCATTCGTTTTATTGTTCGAAATTCTAGTTCACTGCAATGCCAAGCGTAACCCTGGATTCCAATGCTGTAACGCGATACTTGGTTGCTGAACAACAGACACTTCCTATTGCAAACAACAATTTAATGGGGAAACCTTTTTACACTTTTACTTTACCTATTTTTCGATACTACTTGAATAACTCTTAATGGCCAAAGCATTAGTGAAAGTAAAAGAAGAAAGAAAATAAAAGAAAACAAAAAAAAAAAAAAAAAAAAAAAAAAAAAAAACTCCAAAACTATGACATGATTTCTCAGGCCATTATCCTTTGTTTTTGATTAGCTTCCTGGAATTATTGTTGCACAAAGTTATTTTTCTGCCTCCTTAATGCTAATCAGATAAACGTTTGTAGAGATACTATTTACACATTCCGTCGTAGGTATGAGTGGGGTAGAGGAGGTTAAAGCCATAGTCAAATCTTTAAAGTGGCTTTGGAATTCCACTCTTTGTATGACCGGGAGGGAAAAAAACAGATAGCGACGTAGAACATGAAAAAGTGTTATAAAGTATTTGGAAATTCAAACCATAACAAAGAATAGTTCAGAAACGGTTGACCATACAAAAGAATATTTGACAACTGCGTGTTCTAAGGATATATACCTACATTTTTAGGTAGATAGTTCTTTTGTCTCTTACCACTTAAATAACGGTAATTCCGAATGAAGAGAACCGCTTCGATTATCCGCAGAAATCTAAAGATGCAAATTCTATTGTTCATGTGAATATCCTAGATGTGCCATTTTAAACAAAAGTGTTACAGCCATTTTTGAGAAAACAAAAAACGTTTTGTTAGTGTGGTGTGTATGTGGGGGGGGGGGGTGGCTTTTCAAGGAAATCATCCTGGAAGGTTAAGCGACATCAGGGGGCCTCGACTTAAAATATTTTTTTTAACCTACTAAGCATTCAGTTATCAGTGCAAGACCGTGCACGTATACAAAGTGCAAATAGTAAGAGATCGAATTTCGGTCTGTCTGTAGGAGCATTTATAGGGCCTATCTTCTGATATCGGTCTCCACTAGTTTATTATTTATTTATTTATTTATTTATTTATTTATTTATTTATTTATTTATTTATTTATTTATTTTATTAATGAAGCATGCTCCATTAGTTGCCATTGTAATATTACATGCTATATATACACATAAATCATTTACAAAATGTGGTTGTCAGAATACAGTTTTACAACTTTAAATTGATGGCTATTTGATATTGTAATTATTAGTCTTTCAGAGTTTAACGAAATCAATGAAATTACAAACGATTTGAAGTGTGTGACATAAGAATTGATTAATGCACTTTCATTCACTGGCCATTCACTACGAGTTCTATTAATTAGTTTTTTGTCCTTCTTTGTTGAACAGTGGACAGACGTAAATTAGGTGATATATAATTTGTTCTTCTATGTTACATGGGCAGTTTGGATTATCTACAATCTGAGATCTGTGAAGGTTGATCCTTGTTTTTCCGTGTTCACTGGTTATTGCTGTCAGATTTGGAGAGTTATTTTCCTTTGCAGCATTTTTCGACGATAGGGAACAATTCTCTAGTGATGGACCCATTTGCACTGTTGTTCCAGTCGCTCTGCCATTTAGTTATACACTCTTGGTGTAACTCAGAGTGTTGTAAAAATAAAATTTAATTTTTTATAAATATATTCAAAGATAATATTATCTAGTTTCTATAAGAAATTTAAATATATTTATATATGTTTATATTGCTTTTCAACTGGTTTAACAGTATTTTAATATTTCCGCTTATTTTATTATGTTTTCTTACCAACGATACCTATGTGTGCTTTAATCCAAACAAAACCTAGCTCCCAATTTAGTCTTTTAAGCTTTATATGTTCTCTTCTTATTCATTCTAATAATTGGTTATGGTTGTTAGTATTTTTTAAGGAATCTATTGTTATTTGGCTATCTCTGTGTATAAGTGAGATCTTTTCTGTATATTGTTCCACTGGCATTTCAGTGATCCATTTTAGGGCTTCCAGAATGACAATTTTCTCGGCCTGATTGTTGGAGCACTTTTCGGATAGTTTGTATTTTTGTTGGCCGAGTTTTGCTTTTACGAATGTGACAACGCCTGCTTCCATTCCATATTCGTTCTTCCATATTCGTCGGTGAATATTTGCAAGTCTGGTGGTTTTGATATAGCGCCTTTTATTTCGACTATATCACCAGGATGAGTCCAACATTGTGGAGTTTCTGGGATGTCAACTTCGAGCTGATAGTGTTGCCTTCCCTTGGAGATATAGTACAAAGAAGAACTTTACTTATTTCATATTTAATGGGTGTAATTCCTGACAGAATACATACTCTATTGATTCGACACAGAAGACAAGACATAATACGCAAGGTGACAATATCCGCCAAGAAAATGAAAGCATAACGTAATCAGGTAGCCTACAAACGGTAAGGAATGAGGTTTCCGCAAGAAGGCAGTGTCGATTTCTTTCCGTGCTCTTTGTCCATGGAAGAAGCAAAGGCTACTGGGTGTCTGAGGGGGCCAATTAGCGAGTTCCATATTAAGGAAGGGGAATTAGTGTAAGCTATTGTGGCCAAGGTAATTAGGATTATGGTGAATTCAGTCGACAAGAGATCTATTAGTTCAAGGCGTATTTGGAATTCAGTTATATTCAGGGGTCAGGAAGGTGCAGCTAGCTACTAAGTCACACAGGCAAGCTCTGAAAATTAGAACAGGTACAGCAAGTCAAACAATGGAAAATTGTGTTACAGATACGAGTTAGCAGCTTTTAAAGATGACAATATATGTAGGATCGTTGGTGGGAGTAGGGATATGAAGGCGGGCTTAGATGGTAAAATAGCGCATACCTGTATCTAAAATTCTCGTCTTTTACCTTTGCGTTTCACAAACTTACAGAGGTATTTACTGCGATCGACTATAGGCAGCCGCAGCACCAATTATCGCGCTTGGATTATACAGAATTAGCGATGGCCAACAGGGAAATTTCCACGTAGCATTTTGCGATTAATGGCAATTTACAGCTGTCATTATTTAATACGTAAACAGATATTTTAACCCGTAAGGTATTGATAAGTCAGAATATTTAATATTTGACAGTTACAGTTCCTCGTGCTAAGATTCAGAAATAATAGTACTACATTCTCAGCCAGCAAATCGATTCAAATAGATCACTATTAGCCCCCATTAAATGTATTGGTCAATTTAACCGGTGTTGTCTATCCTCACACGCGCCCACGTGATAATGATAAAATATAATTCACCACTGGAGCAGCCGGCAGCAGATTCATCTAATTCCGAGAGATCGGAAACGGTGTCAAAGGTGACGCACACAGGGAGCGGTATCAGATACGAAGTTTGGCATTGGTCAGACTTTCCCTTTTTGAGTTAAGCTTATCTGTCTGTCTGTCTCTCGCTCGCACACATGTGCGTATCTTTCTCCACATTTCTCTTGTTTTGATTCAGGTAACCTCAAATCATATATTTCCGTAGAACTCTCGATACCGAATTTTTGGCTGGAATACAGCATTCTACCTGGTGCTAGATAAAGGAAACCGGATTTACGAGTGATCCTGAGATACCTTGTGTTTTCATATTTATTGCACACTTTTCGTTGATATTGTGGATCAAAACTAGCTTATGTGTATTACTGTACTCAAAAGAAACCCACAGGAATCATATAATACACATTAAATTCATATAAAATTAATTTTGTATCCAAATTATGTTAAAAACTATATGTGCCTATCAATGATTTCAGATAATTAACTGGTTCGTTAGAGTCGCCATCAAGAAATTTTTCACGCAGACGCACACGGACGCACATATCCATTCTCTCCCCCCCCCGCCCCCACCCCTCTCTCTCTCTCTCTCTCTCTCTCTCTCTCTCTCTCTCTCTCTCGCAATCTCTCATAAGTGCGAATTTCGGGTTTCAAGGTGTAATATTGACTTTTTATACCCGTCAGTATATTTTTTCCCCCTGAAATCGAAAATTACCAGAAAATACTTTACCTGGGAAAGGTACAGGTGCATTGAGCCCCGTGTAACTCAACTTGCCGGGCAAACCATATTTTCCAGTGTTGAACCAATCCAAGTAAGAGCAACAGTTATTGGTCGGCAGCGCAGAAAACTGTTTCATCCACTCCGTGCCTTCAATCGAATACAAGATTTACCTTGGAGAACCGGCGCCACTTCGGGGAAAAGCATGAGGTAAGGGAAAGGTAACGCTAAAACCTCGCCCGTCTATCCTAATTCGTTTGCACGGTAGCCAATCACATGGAGAGGAATCCTCCCTTCCGTAGCGTAATTACAGCTAACACAGCAAGTTCCATTCAATATTCCAGTCATATGCCTCGAGAGCCCTTCCTCCAAGAAACACACAAGGCGGCCTACCTTCCAGAACCTAAAGTTGGCGAATCCCCAGTGTGTTGTTTCATTCATTAACGCAACAAGGTCGTGATAACCTCTGTGGGAGTAGAGCCCTTTGAAGCGCGAATGGTACCTCAAAGAAGAAGCCACTCGATAGGAGAAAAACAATTATAAAAAAGGAATGTCAAAGGTATACCTGGTATATCTAGTACTGTTAACACAAACTAATGCGATTTGATGGTGCAAGAGTATATTGCGATACTACTCTAGCATGTGTGTGATTGGAGAGTGAGGAAGAGTGAAAACCGAGACAAAGTCGATATTTTCTAGTTTCTAGATGCATGTGTATTGCGTATTATTTTTTCGACGATGGCCAGTTATAGAAATAAAATTAACTGCTCCAGCTGTTGAACACTGGCTGCACAAGCAAAGTCACCAACACTAATCTTGGTGGTTAATTGGCGATCGATTGTTCAGCCGGATTGTTCCTTTAAAACAGATAATCAACTTGCCGTTCATGTATGCTTAGCTACTAAGGTGCAACAGCCCTTCCAGTGCCATGATCTACCACCCGACTGCTGCGTCCCCCACTTCTGCCCACCACAGGCGTCATGAGTGGGGTGCAGTACTGGAGGTGGGAGGTAGTCAGTGCCCTGGTCGCTCCCGGTCGGTTACCCGGTCTACGCAACCAGGGGCCGCTACTTTTCAATTAAGTAGCTCCTCAATTGGCCCTTCAGGACTTAACGAGGCGGAGTGCACCCTGAACCAGGTCTCCCAGCGTGAGAAAATCCCCACGCCACCACCGGGAATCGAAACCGGGTCTCCCACTTGGTGTGCATGACCATGCTTAGCTTCTGCCTAAAATGAATCCTAAATACTAACAAACAAAAAGCAAGTAAAGACTCCGCTAATATTTACATTGTGTAACTGTATGATTATATTCTATATCCTCAATAATAGATTTATCATGAGTTACGCGATTTAATATAGAACAGTAAAGTAGGCAAAACACAGGTAAGTAAGATTACCAGTACTGAATGCGCGAAATAAAACTTTCCACCATGATAGCATGAACGGGAAGTGGATAAAAAACACTGCTATCGAAAAAATATTTTGTGATGTCACTCCATCTTCCGTCTTCACAAACATAAATAGGGGTCATCTATAATATGACTAAAACAGAATGGAGTGGGTAAGGCAAATGGAACGTCTAAGTAACTTCGTAAAACTACGTCCTACAAATGAGATATCAGTTTCCACTTATATTATAATTGAATCGGTCATTTGGAAAAGGACACATATCTTGAAAAGCAAATTTTACAGCAGAGACAAAAAACTGAATTGATAGAAAATGAATGAACCTATCAAAGCTGCATTTTGATATTACCTGTATTAAGCAAAGGGCCTTTTGTTAACATAATTTAGAGCTTCAGATTCCGTCCCTGATGGGCAGAAAATAAACAAATGGAATTGTGTTCTTTTCCAAGGGAACTGATGGTTCTTATACATTTAAAAACGTGACATCCCACCACTTTTTTTAATTTTGTAACCCTTATTCTAACCTTAAAACGTCTCATTTTCAATAAACCAATGACATTTGGAAACAAAAAGATTAACTGGATGCCCCAATACATTGAACCAGTTCGTTTTGAAAAGAAAATCAGAAAGAGTTTTCATTAAAGGTTTCATATTATCATTATAAAAATACTTATTTTCTCAAACGTAAAATCATAATGACGAATTTGTTATAATCACTGATTCGTTTTTTTAATTAAATGAAAAGAAAATTTCAAATAACTTCTTTTGAAGATAATCAGAATGGTTGTTCTGGCTGTGCTTCCTTCTCAGTAGTTGGCCAGCTATTCGCAATGCTATAACTGACATGTTCATCACTTGTACAATGTAGCAATGCGTCGACAATTGAATTACTCAATCGTAAGAAAAACTGCATTTGGAAAAAAAGTGGAGATGTGCCCTTTTCCAAATGACCGATTCAATTCAGAAAGCGGTAACATGCATGCCACACTCCTGACTGAAATATACCACAGCGACAGCAAGTCATGATGGATGCACAGGTTTACAAAACAGTTTTTGAACAGCCTACTCCCAATTGCCGTAACTACGTAATCTATAATCTGCGCATGCTTAATTTTGTGCTAATGGAGACACACATAACGTAACATAACAGTCTCAATGAATTAGTGTGCAGGTTTAGGGTAAATATCATAACGGAAGAGAATCCAGAAAAAATTCGTTTTAACACAAACGACTATCTAATTTTGCTTCAACAAATTACTGCTGCAATTACGAACACATATGTAAGCTTATGGATAGAAATTAAAATAACTTTAGTACATAAACCATTACTCAGATATCATCAGATCTCTGTAAATCCGCCTCTTCAAAACGGAAATACAGTTGGCAGTCCTGGTCGTTTAAACTATTTCAATTCAGTCTAGAGTTCTCCAAGCCTAGTTTCTTCTTCTTCCTATGCTAATGATGACATACTCGACTTCTTTAACATCTCATTTACAACGCCCTGAACTATGGAGATGCATTATAATTATTAGCTATGTTGACGGTGCTGTATTCGGAGATGGAGATTAGCCCTCTATCGTAAAAAAGATGCTGAGGTACATGTATCCTACGGTATATACTATATCAGACTAGAAAGCACACCATTGCAAAAACTCTCAAAAGAAAGCTTATATACTAGTCCAGGTCTACTAGACCAGCGATCTATCTGTACTTTTTCTACAGCCACATTCTCTCCAACAGGTCCATGGCGTCTACGAAGTGACTTAGAGTCTATATCATAGGGCATTTAGTTATCTTTATAAGCTCCAAAACAACCTCTGATCTTGACTTAGAATACACCCATGCGAATGAAACAAGCCGGCTTATTTGAACCATTTCTGTGGAGGGCCGCATAATGAAATTCTTCCTCGACACCCCTCAGGTGACATTAATTGGTAATAACGTTTCGAATACAGCACTCAAAGGTTGTTTGCTTCCCAACTGAAATCTGACACATGTGCTTATCAAAATGTTCTGTTTCACTTAATGAAGCTGAAAAATGGTGGATTATATTACATTTTCTAAACTTCCACGCGCTGTGGAGGCGAGAAAGGGAATTACCTCTGGACACTCACAAAATGGCGCACAATGCTCTTTCACATGGCTTGTGGATCAGTTCTCCCTAATACATTCCTTAGCGGATTACTAACAAATGAAACTTTCGTTTCCTCCATATTAAACAGCGCACTCCCGAGTTCCCGTTTGCAGATTCCTAGAAAATGAGGCAAACCAACGACATTTCCTGAAAGAATAGTACTCTCTTTAATTCAAAATATTATTTTCTGTTCCTAATTCATTACTCCCTGACTCTGACGCGGAGGACCCGGGTTCGATCTATGATACCGGCGTGGGGATTTTCCCCCGGGAGGTCTGACACGGGGTGCACTCAGCCTCGTTGGCCGCGCCGAACCCGAGAGGTTAATCCATTCGCTTCTCACCAAAGCGGCTCGGGTTCAATCCCAGGCAAACGCATGTGGGATTTGTGGTGCACGAAGCGACACTGGGGCGGGTTTCTTCCGGGTTCTCCGATTTCCCCCGCCATCTCGTTCCACCGGTGCTCTATCTTCATTAAATATATAATTAGTGTCACCGCCTGCGGTGCTGTATGTAGCAAAAGCGGGAGTTAAACACTCAGCCTCGTTAGGTCCCTGGGGATCAATTAAAGAGCTAGCTGAATAAAGAGGTAGCGGCCCCAGGTCGCGAATACCGCATAACCGGCTGGGAGGGATCGGGTCGCTGACCACGTCCCACCCTCCAGTACTGCACCCCACCCATGACGGCTGAAATGGGCAGAGGTGGGGAACGTAGTGGCCGGGCGGTATGCCTTGGCCCGCTTGGGGCTGTTGCGCAGAGGTATTATTATTATTATTATTATTATTATTATTATTATTATTATTATTATTATTATTATTATTATTATTATTATTATTATTATTATTATTATTATTATTATTATTATTATTATTATTATTGTTGTTGTTGTTGTTGTTGTTGTTGTTGTTAATTCATAACTCAGAGCAGCCTAATCGTGCCTATTAAGTATGTTTCTGTCTCCAATATATGCACGTCTAAGGGCTCTGAACCATCAACACCACAAACATAAAACATGGGTCTATGCAAATTAAAATAGAAAACATCTCTACCTTATGTAGGTTTTATACGATTATTCTGCTTTCTTAAGAATTTTACTAGAATCGAAATAGAAAACACCACAAGGTCTCTAGCCACAGTTGCCCCAAGTACAATATTTGGCAAACTACCCGTTTCTATCCGTTTACCGTACAAAATTAATTTTAGCAGCATTTGCGTTCCGCCTCACACAGTAACTGTAAGATTTACAAGACAAACAAATGCTGCTTTTCGTGAAAGCAGGGAGCATCCATCATGCAGCACCGCTCCTAATTAGGAAGTAGGCTATAAAGCATGCAAGGGGAGTGAAGACATCGCCGAAATATGCGAAGGTGCACAGCAAAGGACAAGAAACTGAGCGGGACGAAGTTTGGAATCATCTCAGGGTTGGGAACTTGTGACGGAATATGCATTATGCAACAGCGTGAGGGGGCTGAGTAGAAGCAGGTGTTGGCAGCAGTGCCAAGGGGGCGGGGGTTTTCCAACTGTTATAATAAACATGTCAGCGAGGGTGCTGTATCGCGAGGAGTAACGCTCACTCAGGTGCACCGCGATCGGCCGCTGAGATCATCTAATACAGTACATTTTATTTTTCTAGGATGCCACTTAAGGCTACCATTTAATTGCCGAAGTCGAACTTATTTTAGCACAAGGTGCGACAGCAAGTTTGCCTTGAAAGGGTTGAATCTGATGGAAACGCCTGCGACGTCATACTTTAACATTATATTGCATCTTTGCAGAAAGAGGAAGAAGTTTGTAAACGTGACGAAGTCGAGCACATTCACTTCCGAGTTTCCGCGAAGCAACGATAGCGAATAATATAAGTATTTACCAGAAAATAAAATTAATTATAGTCGACTGTTCAAAAGGAGTATCAAGGATGGGCTGTAACCCGTTTGGGACGGTCTAGTTGTTTTTACCTGGAAAAACAGTGCGTTTGGGATTGTGATCGATATATCGTTTGGAACAGCTAGGTCGGTGGGATGTGACGAGGTTGGCAACCCTCTTTCGCAGACAGGAGAGTCAAACGGGAGCGTGCAGGAACTCCTAAAGATGGACTTGCGTATAGACCGCATTATAACTACAGAACGGAGCAAGGTGTGCATTGTGTGTGACAATTTTCAACTGAGTAAATGTGGCGAGCTAAAGTGCCGACAAGTGCAATTTTCCTGCACAAGCAGAACATGTAGGTAAAGTAGTGATTTGTACTGATATATGTGTTATTCAAAAGTGGTCAGTGTATCTGGTGAGCATAATCATCAGCCAATGATAAATGGAGGAACCTCTTTGGAAGTTATAAGGTCCACAGTCTTTCCATAAACATTTCAATGAATAATGTTACAGCCCGCATCCAAACATACATACTGTGGTAAATATCATTCTGTCAGTTCCACATGAAACAAAACTTAAAAGTTAATTCAATTAAAAGAAAATTTCTGCAACTACTATGTAGTAATGAGAAACATTAACTAACTCAACCAACAGAAGAGTATAAAGCATATAGAGATGGGAAACTGTACCTATTACAGTATTTAAAAAGCGTTGGTTACCAAGCTTGAAGTATAAGAAGACTATCTTGACGGAATGACGAAAGTTATTTTAAGATACTTAAAGCTAAACTGAACCAAACTCCTAGCGCTACAGCCCAGGAACGGGCTTGGCTTGGATTGGCTGGGCTTGGCTTGGCTTGGCTTGGCTTGGCTTGGCTTGGCTTGGCTGGGCTTGGATTGGCTGGGCTTGGCTTGGCTTGGCTTGTCGCCCAGTCGCTGCGTCCCCCACCTCTGCCCACTACAGGCGTCATTGCAAAACTAAACATAGCAACCTTTTTAACCACATCAGGACTATTCTTACTCCTGGCAGTACCAAGTCTGCACGAAATGAGAGGCAAAATGTTGCTGTAAGATGCCCAAACGGTATGTAAAGGGTCGACTACGGCAGGCCCAAAAGCAATATATGAATTGTCCCAAACGCATACATGTCGGTTGTTTCGGCCCAAACGCACTGCACCGCAAGAATGTCTACGCTAGTCTCTGTCAACTGGCAAACAAATAGTTACACCTGGTAGTGTTGATCAAGATAGTGAACAACTGAAGGTAGAGGACTACTTACTCCGGAAAGTTATATTTAATATTAAATTGCAATAAAAATTAATAAATAAACAGTAGTAAACAAGATACAATTTTAATGTAAAACTCAACTATTAAATTATTATCATTACACTGCACGTCTGCAACAATAAATATTCATATCAATAGTTAGACGATTAAATATACTTTATTAAGATTTGCTGTAAAAAGTGCAAAAAACACGGATTGCAGGAACTTCTTCTACGCATGATACCATAAGCAAGAAATGGGGGAGGGGGACGCACTGAAATAAAACGAGAATACGAAAATTCCTTGCTATAAAACCCTTCCAGAAATACATACATGGTATCTCAATAAAATTTAGAAGTGCCATTGGATGCCTCTCTATTACAATGTCATCACTTCGCTAATTAGCATAGATTATGCTCAGGAAGTAAAAGAAAAGCAGAAGGGATGCGTAAAACGCTTGTCCAGGCAACCGCATGTGGGATTCGTGGTGGATGAAGCGGCGCTGGGACGAGTTTCCTCCGGGTTGTCCGGTTTCCCCCGCCATCTCATTCCACCGGTGCTCTGTCTTCATTCATGTATCATCAGTGTCACCGCCTGCGGTGCCGTAGTAGTAAAAGCGGGCGTTTTACACTACAAAAAAACGCTTGCCATAGTGTGCACCAGAACGTGTAAAGCAGCTTCTCTTGTATAGGCGTCTTTCTTCCAGCGCAGAGCCCGCGGCTGTGCCGTAAATTGACCTCGCTCCAGAGACACTGATTTAATACGCTTTTCAAACAGTTATGCACAAGTAGCATTTATTGTTCATTGTTAATTATACTGCTGTATTCTCATTAAAATACACAGATTTCCTGAGTGGAATCGTAATTTGCTTCTGCTTAACATGCATGTAACTAAAGAGTAAAATCGGCAACAAATGCCGATAATGCACGTTTGATTCTTCTTGGGGTAAAATTAACACCCATCCGGAATTCGCCGTTCAACATTCGGCGAATCACCACATCAAAAACAACTCTAAGCGCCGAGCGAGACAAGCTGTCTTCAGAACGTACGAATAATTGAAATACGATTCATACTTTAAACCAATCATATCAGACACGCTCGACTATCTTTAAATATTAAGTTAATAATATTGTGTTTTTTGAGGATGAACACTAGGCCGACTTTAAGTCGTTCCGTGAATAGCAATTGCTTCTATCAGGGACAGAAATTATATGGAAATGCATATTTTTTCTCTGTTGGCAGAAAGTGTGCTCAAATGGCATGTGAGTGAATTACTAAATTTCAAACCATTTAAATAATATTTTAATGCGCATATAATCGCATGTTTTGCACGCCCCACCTTATCTGGTTTGATGATTCTAGCAGCTCAAATGAAGGTGGCTGTTACGGGTTCTCGGAATATGTTCAACTGTTGTTTGTAAACATAGTATAATATTAATTTAGTTTTAACTTAATCGTTTAATTCCACTTGATGTATAATAAATTGTATCGTATTAAAGGAATGAATTTCAAAATATTCAAGTGTTACTTTATAGTTTGCTTTAGAAATTAACTTCCGAAATTTGAAAGCAGGTTCACAAATCACAATAATTCCTCATTTCATCATTTGTGAGTTGAGACCAGGTCAATGGAGCGTAGCTTGTAATAAGTTTTTGTTTTCATAGAAAGTAAAATCGAGTGACAAAGGTAGATTACAGGGATATAAATGCGAGTTTGAAACAGATTTGAGAACTACAGATGCTAGAACATTGTATTGTGGAGTGTGTGAGAAAACTGTTAGTTGTCAAAAGTATTTTCTAGTACTTCAACATTTGAATACAAATAAACACAAAGATAATATCAAACTCAAATCCACAAAAAGTGCACCTGTTCAAAAACTGTTAAGTGAATTTTCAGACATTAATTTTTCACAGTTTTCCTTTGATTTTTGGGAAGCATTTTTAGAGGCAGACATTCCATTGTGGAAACTCACCAATCCCATACTCAGAAATTTCATTCAGCGCCAGACCAATCTACTCTTCGCAAACATTATGTGAAGAGGTGTCACAATCTCACAATTAAAAATATTAGAGAACAGATTGGAGATAATTTTGTGTGGTTGTCAGTCGACGAAATGCAGGACAGTGAGGTCGGTTTATTGCAAATTTTTTTGTTGGGTCTCTCCATGAAAACGAACCAACCACCCCATTTCTCCTTGCGATAGAAACTTGATGCCACAAATAGCTCTTCCATATCCAAATGTTTTATTGATTCGCTGAACTTTCTATGGCCTGACGGTACTCAGTATGAGCGTGTATAACTCTTTGTAACTGATGCTGCGAGTCACATGATAAAAGCTGGCTCTGCTCTGAAAGTTATAGTTTCAAATATGATACTTTGACTTGTCTTGCACATGGTTTACATCGGGTTGCGGAAACAACTCGTACAAATTTCCCACTTGTAGATAAGCTGGTACTTGTCAAAGCACCATGTAGAAAACAAGCTTTTAAAGCAACCGCACCGAATGTCCCACTTCCACCAGAACCTATTAGGTATAACGCGTTGGGGAACATGGTTATGTGCAGTTCTCTATTACACCGAACATTTGGAAACAGTCAAGAACGTAGTGAATATATTTGATCTCAAAAATAATTAAAATGGCCCAAGACATATTAAAGAACCCAGAAGTAGAAAGTAACCTTTCCTATATATTTGTACATTTCTCTCATCTTCCATCTGCCATAACTTGTTTGGAAACCATCAACACTTAAGTTGTCCCAGTCGTTAAGTGCATTCAAAACCACAATCTCTAAATGAATTCAGTACCTGGAACTATTGGCAATGTAGGGAAGGAAAAAGCATGTAGTATTGTTTGAAAAACCCAGGATACGAACAAATGCATGAGATTGAAGAAATTTTAACAGGGAAACGTTCCCACAGTCTAGTGAAAACCCACTCGGTGTTAATCAAATAGCAGCTTTTGTGTATGTACCTCTATTATCCTGTGAGGTGGAGAGAAGTTTTTACCACTATAAGGTTACCTTAAGGAGCAACAGGAGGCGGCTAACAATGGAAAATGTAAAACATTTGGTAATCGTAAACTGAAACAAAAAGAAGTTGAGACAGAGGAGAACTAAATGTGAGTACTCATACTGTTTTTATGTTTTCTTATGTGCGGAAAATATATTCTGACCCTTTAACATCAATGATAAATTTTGCCAAATTAGATCATTCGTTTGGTTTTTGCAATGTTTTCATTTTCAGATTTCTGAAAAATTGACAGAAATCTTGATTTTTTTTTCTTTCTTAATGATGATATTTGAATCTTTTATGTGCATATTTTGGAAGTTTTCACTGCATAAATGCATGCATATTAAAGGGATTATAAGAGCATGGTCATGTCCCTGGTCATCATGTAAACAAGCATGTGCAGTTTGTTCATATTATCTCTAACCCCAATTTACCTTTGCTGTACTCCGCATGTAAACTACAAAGAAGTAAAGAAAGTACATCTAGCATTCTCTTATTGGCTGCTGGGTGCGTAACTCTTTATTGCAATAATAATTTCAGTGTTTAAAATAGCAGTTTGCCATTATTCGAAGTCACTTAAAACTATATTTTATTGCAAGCACATGCATGGACTTGGTTGTAGCTGGCCACCGTATTCGTGCATTTGGAGGAGGGCGTCCCCGTCTTGTTGACAGTTGAATGTGATCCGAGGAGTGAGGAGCAAGGTGATAGTGGGAATGAATACAGTGCTACATTTGGACGCCTCAGCCTCAGCCTCACCTGATATATGCAATTCGGAACTGCACATATTTTCTTTACCTAACTGCACTTCCGATTTTCGCCTGCTTAACCCGTAACGGCTTAGACGCTCTACCAATCGAACGCATCTACGCCAAATATAGTGGACGAGTTTTAACTTGGCACTTTTTCTACTGTCCTTGTCTAGCACCGGCTGTGGAAAATCTTCCTTGAAATGACCAGTCCCTTTTAAAGCCCTAATATATCCCCTAATTACCTACCTGTTGTGGTATGAGCGTAAGTACGTATCAGTGGGGTTGCAACTCTTGCAAGTGAAGTATCGGTTGTCAATGTGACATTGAAGAAGGAACACCGCTACTGGTGTGTCTACTCTGCCTGATTCGCCACAAAAGAGGGACGGCTTAGAAAGAGATGGTGAGTAGTTACTCCTTTTTCTAATAACTAAGTGCCAAATTACACCTCAGTAGGTGAAGGCACTGACTCATTTGTATATTAACACCACAGTGTGAAAGGGTATTTCTTGTGTTTAAATTTGTCTCATGTAGAAGAAGGCGCGTGCACTTTAATTAGATTACGGCAAGTTGTTTACAGCCTGGTCCTTGACCACAAATTAACACTTCAGTAAAAGTAAGTGCATTTACATTGACTATTATTCAGTGACGACAAAGCACTCCAGTTTTGTGCATAGTAGTGCCCATCCCTTAATGACCACATTCCAAGAAGTTGTAAAACGGTCCCTTAACCTTCTTCGGCTGCTAATCGCAATAGGGAGGGTACTCTCAGTATACTCGTAGGGAAATAATCTGTTGTTGCCAAGTCGTTTATACTGCTTCATTCAGTGTTGTTAAATACTCTGCCTCTGCTTGTTGAGTTACACCTCAGAGCGAACGAAGTAAAAGACGTGACAACCCGTCCACGCAACGAATTGGGATTCTAAAAGGCAGTGGGATGAGGAAGACCGTTAAGGCATGGGTGATACTATGTAACGTATGTAAATGCTACATAACAGGTGTGACCACGCCGTGGCCGAGTGGTTAGACCATTCACCTCTCACCAAAGCGGCCCGAGTTTGATCCCAAGTGACGTATGTGGGGCTGTGGTGGACAAAGTGGCGCAGGGATGGGTTTGCTCCGGGTTCTCTGGTTTCCCTCGCTATCTAGTTCCACCGGTGCTCCATATTCATTCTATGTATCATCGGTGTCACCGCCTGCGGTACCGTATGTAGTAAAAGCGGGCGTTAAACACTATCAAAAAACTAAGGGTTCCTGAAGTCGTGGGTTGTAACCCGGCGGAGGGCTATGGATTTTTTTCGGGCGTAAAAATCATTAGCACAGCTTCCTTTGGAAGGGAAGTAAAGCCGATCGTTTCGTGTCGTAAATTTACGGCACGAAAAGTAAACTCAAGCCTGATAAAGAGGCCTCTGAGCAAAGTTAAGCGGTCTTTCACGACCAATATAGAATGGGACGCTGAGAACCGCAACAGTTGAATAACGTCCATAAAAACAGAAACCGCTTGTACCTATAAGCTTAAACATCCGTCAGGGGAATGGGTGGTGCATATGAATGTACATATATTTGTATTTATAATGAACCACCACCGATAACGGATTTTATAAGTAAAATAGAGGTAAGAGAAATTTAAAACACAGAGGATATAGTATATGATTTATAATGCTCCACATCGCAGCGTTCATTCCCAGAAGAAACGAAACAAATCTGGGAAGGAGGAGATAATCAACTGGTTAATTACCAAAAATGAAGCAGCAGGTCAATCAATTGTGAAGATGTAACTAATGCAAATAGCACGTTATTGACGAAGCAGCAGAAACCACTGGTTTAGGCGTTCTTTCTTAAACTTTATCCGTATCACTGTTTTTTTGAACCCAAGTGAGCTGACATGGAGTAAAATTGAAGGCTTCGTGGCAGCAAATGACAACACATTCAAGCTGCAGAAGGGTAGGGCTCTACTTAGCTCAGACTACAGCATATCACCAATTGCTTTTGGAAGAGAATTTATTAATCACGTACACGAGCAGAAAGACAAATCATTGCAGCTGGTTTGTATCATCGACAATGTCATCCAAAGCATCGTCATTTACCCCACTGAAATTTCTCCTTCCGATATCACGGAATCACACTACCCAGTCATGTTATTACGGAGCGATGCCCAACTATGGTTTTTATGTGCAAATGACGGCACTTTGTCGCTTCACTCCACCTCTTTCTTTCTGTACAAGACGCATTTTCCCCTTCTCCCTTAAGTAACCAAGCATTAGAGAGGTTTGTTTGAGTCCCATCACTCGTCGAAGAGTAGGTGTGGGCAAGTGCGCCTTCCTCTTTTACGTAAGGCAGGGCATCACTGTTCTTACAGTTCAATCGCCGCTACGTTGTACATTGGTCCCACCTCTTTGGGTGATAGGAAATGCACCCTTTGTGTCACGAACAGCTTCTCCCAATTAGAGTAAAGCGGACGCCAAGTAACAGAGTTTGCTATGTTCAAATCCGGAGTAAGATTTGAACAAACAGGGATTAGCTAACAAATCAGAGTTCGCTATCCGCGGAGTGACTAACCTCCTGTTTAGTCTGAAAATAGATAACTCTGTTATGTATTTCAATTATATCACGTATATGTCAATAAATGCATACCTAATCCTCAAGCGATATCGACAGATATCAGAGCGGCATACGTATCTCACACACGCACACACATCACATTACACAATACCTTCCTATATTATTTCAACTGGGTTTCGTATGCTGCAGACCATGGTTTCGCTCGCTAAGCCTTGCCTAGCCAAAATACTTTTCATGGCATTCTGCTGGCCCTAACAGCTGATACGTGACAAGCTGCGTGCAAGATCCTCGTGCCTTAATAGCTGCTACGTGTGAGATAATTATCTTCTCGGCAGATCTCTCAGTTCAGCTGCACTATGGCACCACCCAATAAAAATCTTCCAATTTGCCGGTGCTGATATAGTTTTGAGAATTTGACTACTCTTTTAGAAATGCCAAAACAAAACCTACACATTTTCATATGCAAATTAATTTTATCTGTAATTTAAAAGCATTCAATTTCGTGAAATTCTTCTACTCAGAGGGAAAAATAACTTAATCAGTGAGTAATCCACAAGTATATAAAGATGCATGACTTTGAAGCCTAATAAACCTTTTAGATAACTTTCAATTTCATTCACAACCAGAAAATGTACTAGTTGTATAACCGGTTTTCAAAACATCGTATAACAATGTTGCACATAGAACAGAAAGGTGGCTCAGGGCGATAGACGGAATGAAAATAATAGAGTGGAATGAGAGAGCAAATTTAAGAGGAGACTAAATGGTGAACAACACAGTTTCAGTTTTTGTGCATGCTTTTATAGTTTGGAATTTCCTATTTCCTTTGATATGCACTTTGTCATTTTCGGTACATCACTTATATTTTAGATATATTTTTAAATCTGATACTGCATCTGCTATTATGTACGATAAAAGGTGCATTGCCATTTATCCCACAATGCCATTTTCACAGAAAACATCTAATCTCCTACTAACTCCGTGTAGAGGGGTAAACTTGAACACATTTTTAGGGAACATTTTGATCTACAAATAACTACCACTGTTAAATATGGCAGCTTGTGTGTGCTCAAGCGATGACTTTTGAGTTCGTACCTTCTTTCTTTCTTTTTTGGAAAATATATGCGTATTTTTCTCCAATTTTCTTTGAACCGTTTCTACTGTAAATGACCCGTGATGGTTAGTTTTTTAAAGAAATGATAACTGATGACATTAAATCAAAGGATGGTATAATTGAGAGACAAACTTACTGGATTAAAGTAGGCCAGTGTTCTAGAGCATGCACCTCTTCCAGTAAAAAATTCAGTCCGATATCTTAAATAGATTCTGAAATGATGTGTCAGAAATTGAAGAGATTAAACATAGGTGAGACAGGCTTTTAACCTCCCCTTAAAATTAAAACATAGAATTGTTATACTCTAGAAGTAAGGACAAAGTTAAGTGTTAAAACATCTGCAGCTAAGAAAAGTTAAACCACGAATGTAAATGAAAACAATCATGAAATTTGTACTGTAAATTATTTTCTGCTTAAGAACAAATCGAAGTAAGAGTGAAAACACAAAAGAGAATGCACAATTCGATAAAGCAAGTGTTTTCATTTTCCAAATCATTTCTAAGAAGACTTATCATCTTTATGAATATGCAGGACATAATACACGAATATTTCAGGGTTTCCACCATTTTTCTTAGTAGCAATATCTGACTAACCCAATACAAACGCAACTGTTTCGCTACGCCTGCTGATGCAGTTAGAACAAGTCCAAAGTTTGTAAAAGACAATTTTGTTTTTCTTCTTTATCTTCCTAGCCCTCAAATGCTTTTTATCGACTTTTCACAGGAAATACACGATTTAAGGTGTCTGAAGCTACCATTAGCGCAAGCATGTGAACAACGTTATTAAACAGACCAAAACTAACAAAATGTTAGTATATATACAGGATGTCCCAAAAAAAAAAAAAAAAAAAAAAAAAAAAAAAAAAAACGACAACGCTTTAGTATGTTGTGCAGGACGGCAAACTGTTCAGTTTTGAGACAGGAACCCCCGTTCGGAAATGCACGGTTTGGACGCTGTAGCGCATTGAAATGTCAGATAGTTGTACACTCACATTTCATCAATAAACCCAACATCGGCCTGCCCACATTTGAAAAGGGCTTCGAACTATGTACCTCCTACGTATTGCAGAGCCTATTTCGGCGGTGGTGAGCCTTATGCAAATGACCCATTACGTGCAGTTGTCTTTGAAGATTTTCAATCGCTCCGTGTACTCGAGCCATAAAGTCCTCAGCTGACGTTACAGGGGTGCCATACACCATTCTCTTCACACAACTGCACCAAAAATAGTCGAGAAGTGTCAGATCTGGCAACCGTACTGGCCACAGAACTGGTCCTCTTCTACCAATCCATCGATTTGAATATGCGACATTGGGGTGATTCAACACACATTTACATCAATGTGTGCTAGAGTTCAAGTCGGCCATTTCAGCAGCTACGTGCTGGTACACGTCGTACTGCTGTTAAAAGGTTACTGTACTGGAAACTGCAACAGTAACGCAGTAGGATGCGCACCAAGGACCCCCTGGAGAAATTTAGAGCTTACACAGGAATGTTCTCATGTTCAGGTCGTTCATCCCAGTACACATATGGCTAAAGGGTTGCATATCTTCCGTATTAAGGTACCAAAACGAATGTTAACAAATTGCCACAATCGTTCGTTCTCAAACTTCGGCGCTCTCCAGCGTCCAAGCCGTACATTTGCGGACACGGGTTCCTATTTAAAAATCGATCAGTTTGCCGTCCCGCGCAACATACTAAGCGTTGTCGTGTTTTTTGGGACACCCAGTATATATAACCTGCAGTTTTAAAGGGTGTAAGGCGACCACTCTCTTGGAATTCCCTCAACACAAACGACAAATAAAAAATGTATATGATGAAAATTCTGCACATAGGCTATAAATATCCTTAATTTGTGTCGTAAAAAACTTAACACAGGAAAAAATGCCTACACAACTTGCCTGAAGTAACATTTTCTTTGTTTTCAGCGATTTCAAAATATTTCCGTTTACCAACATTTAAGTTTACCAGGGTGAAATTTGTTTTGTGCAATAAACCGCGTGAGATGGCTCCGCGGTAACTTGTGAAGCTTGCATTTGGGAGGTCGTGGGTTGGCCGACCTTCCTGACCCATGGGCTTTTCCGGACTTTCCCCGGGTCGCCAGGCGAATGCTGGGAAGGATAATTATATCCACCGAATATGCTGTCCTATTTTGCTTCATTTGTCATTTCATTCATTGATTCTTTCAGGGTCGCAAGTGTCAACGAAGGCGCTAGGTGCAGCTCGGCAGGGATGATATGCGCACAGGAACTCTTTCCGCCCCACTTCCGTGGGATCCGGGTAAGGACATGGCATATGGGGTCATTGGACCACCCCGGGGTCCCTCTAATATGGCCTCGGAAGACCTAAAGAGTTCGAGGTGTCGCCAAACTTGGGAAACCTAAGGGACCTCTGTCAATGTAGCTTTAGTCTGGTTCTGGCCACCCGGTGTCTCCTAACACCTCATTCTTCCTCCCGGGGGTGCCTCCTTGGAGACAAGAGTACAACAAGCCTAATAATTTGGTGCCCAACCCTCTGCGTATCTCCCCTATACCTACGTGCAATAATATAGGTGTAACATATTTTAAAAGCTGCCTTTTATCTCCCCAACCCCTTCTCAAGCGCATGGAACTATCAAATATTATATTGCACTTGAAAATGTGGTATTTTTGTTTTTATTTATGACTGAATATATCCGAACATCAGTGTAAGAGGTTATTTCATTACAAATCAGTTTTAAAAGTGCCCACCGCCCCCCCCCCAAAAAAAAAAAAAGTATCAGTGTTTATGACATTTGCAAATACGAGTACTTAAAGAATGGATTGCCTTTGACAAAGTTATAAATCCTAAGTATGCTATATCACCACTCATCAACACAATTGAATGGTTTTGTGCCAACCAAAGAGTCTGAGAATGCGCATTAGTACGTTCAAACACACTCGACTGCGTTCGCGTAATACATAAAGGCGTTCCATCACACCTCTGATCCTGTCAGAATCAGTACATAAAAATGACACGTATCGATAATGACCGACGACCTACGCTAACCTAGCACATGAACTCAATTTGCCTGTAAGGAAGTCTGTACCGACTTATTTGAAACCATACATTAATCCTGTTTAACTTAAAGCGGAGAGCAGAATAAATAAAGAGTATAACATAAGGGAAACTAAGAATTTGTAATTGGTAGAGAGCGTCAATGTCTCGAGCTACAAACCGTTAGTTATTATCATCATCATCATCATCATTACTATTATTATTTGTAACTAAATACACGCATGTGTCTAGGTGCTTTGTAACCACTGAGTTCCAACGGGCGGCCCCGTATACACGTAATGCCTTTTGAATTGAAAATTTGCCGGCACAAAGTTGCCAGCCCACCAGTTTCTGGCAATCATATCCATCCCGCTCATTCCCCCATCTCCAGTAGTTCCCCGAGGGCATGCTACGTGTACCTTCAATCTCCAAAACTTTCCTCTTCCCCATTTCCCTATCTCCTACCTACCCCTGCAGAAGTCAAGGCGAAGGAGGGTGCAAGCTCAAGAAACAGGGAAGGAAAGTGAAGAAGACGAGTAGGGGAAGAAAAAGCAAATTGGACATCAGTACTTGCTCGTCACCTTTGCTTAAAGCTGAAGTATGCCAGGGTGGGTGTGTGGCCTGTCTCAATAACAGCACCGCATTAAATGTTTCAAGATTTATTTATCAGCGTTTAATTTTTAGACAGAAGATTAATTAAAGAAAGTGTAAAATAATAATATAGTTCCACGCGAGCCAGCTTTGATCAAAGGCTTTTTATTTCCCCAAATAAAAACTGAAGATATCAATGATTGATGTCGATATTTTGTGAAGCTTTGTACCAAACGCCTGCCGGATGCTTAATACAATTTTGGTTTCATTGGAAAATTTCACTGCTGAAAAAGATACCAACATCATAACCCGCTAACAAGTAGAATCACTTTCTTTTTCTTTATTTTTCTTTATTTTTCTTTATTTTTCTTTTTTCCTCGATTGTTTGTGTTTCCGTCAATCAAAACTGATCATAATACATGCTGCGATGTTATTTAGTTTGTCTTCTTTTGTCTCCTTTTCAAAGAATCTGCATCTTCTGAACCTTTCAGTTCCACGTACCTCTTCACTGCCTCCATCTTCTTTCTGCTGTTTCACATCCTTTTGAAATCTTCCATCATTTCATCCTAATTACAAGGTTGCATCTTTCTTCGCACATGGACCTTACAAGATGGTATTGTGTATTCGTTATGTTTTATCTCTACATTCTTTATATTTTTCGTGCTTGATTTCTTAGCTTCTCGACTCCAGAAATCCATTTCGGCGATTCTTAGATTTGCATCCTGAGCCCCATTTCTAAATTAAACCACAGTATCACGTTTAACCCTAACAAACAAAACAAACTAAACAAACTCACTAACGAACTCTGCAGCGCAACAGCCCTTTCTGGGTCAACACTTACTGCTCGGCTGCTGCGTCCCCCCTCAGCCCACCACAGGCGTCATAGGTGTGGTGCAGTACTGGAGGGTGGGACGTAATCAGCGCCCCAGTCCCTCTTGGCCGGTTATAGGTGTTCGCAACCAGGGCTGCTACTTCTCAACCAAGTAGCTACACCATTAGCTCCTCAGGAACCCAATGATGCTGAGTGTACCGCAGAGATGGTTTCCCAGTTTACATGATTAGGAAGGCAAAATAACTTGCTGCAGAGAAAGGAATATTGTCAACACCTGAGTGTAAAGCCGGGAAACAACAGTGCAAAAGGTCCTTGAATTTTACATTTTAAATGAAGTAAGTAGAGTTGTGCCAATGAAGAATGTTGTCAGTTGGAGAGAGAACGGCAGAAAGGCACAAAAACAAAAGAGATGGATGTTAAGTTGGTGACGGCTGAACTTGATTTTGATTTAAGGGCGATTAACTACTTGGTCATCAGCGCCCATGTTGGTGACGGTTCAAACACTTCAAAACTATTGAGGAAAGCAGAATAGTTATACATAATTACAAAGATACCATAGGTCAAATAATTTGCAATCCTCCATCCCAACATTATCTTTTGGGATGCTCAGTTTATACTGGGACTGATAACTTCGCCTCATACAAGAGCGAATTGATACAGAAGACATACAATATGTTAGGTACAAGCACTGGATTCCTATGTGTAGAACTAATTTGGAAACTTTGGAAATTCCAGCACAAAAATATTTGGAGAAACTCGTAAATATGCTGAATAATTTAATATCTTATGTGTTTGTGAGTAACAGTCTTTGTTTTGGAAAATATTAAGAAAAACCTTGAGGAAGGAAAGTGCATCATTATTTCTGATTTTCCACAAAAACTATGATTTTGTCATGCACGATTCAGTCCAACACATACATAGGAATAATAACCAAGTTACAGTAAAGCCATTTGCTGTCCATTTCAAGCAATGCTGTGAAACGCATCACCTGAACTTAGTTGGAATTTCGGATTGTTTGAAGCATGACACCAATATTGTCCTTTCTTTTTTCTCTCAGACGGAACTGATATAAGCTTTTAAACAACAAAATTGAACATTTGAAGAAGATTTATTACTTTTCTGGTAGTGTCAGTGCCCGATATAAACAGAAGAAAACAATCTATTAACCCTTTCAATCCTGAATTATTATTAATGATAAAAAAAAAAAAAAAAAAAAAAAGAAATCCAATTACCATGGAACCTATTAGATAATGGATAAAAGAAGTGTGATAAATAGTTTTTAATGATTTTCCCTCATAGATTAATTTGTTAAGGGCTGTTGCCAAATGGCAACATTGGGCAATGATGACAACATTTGTGAATTTAGAGGAAAATATTTTATTAACTTTTTTCATATTAAAACATAGTTTTAGCATAATATAAACATATTTTAGGGTACCTGCTATTTAGAAACTCAAAAATTAACAGTATTTGGAAAACTAGTTCACAGTATTAATGGATTTTGGCTACCATATTACTTGTGATGCCAAATATAGAAACAGTTTTTGTCTTTGGTCAAACATAACATAGTGTCACATTTTGAGCAAGCTGTACTGGAGAATCCACTTGAACAATTCTTGCATCTTCTCCTTTTTTTCTGATAGAATTGGCCAACGACCTGCAGCATCATAGCGGACATCATCAACAGTTCTTACAGTAACTGCACGTTTCTTCTTTTCTGCTGCAGTTTCATGAACACTTGGCCTTCCTCGCTTCCTTCCTGTTTCTTTTCCTACAGGTATAAGACCATAAGTTCTTTCTCTGCGATGAACTCTTCCCCTTTCTTATGAATTTCCAAATTACTTGAAATTCTAGTTCCCTGATTGCTGGGATGGCTTTCAGGTTCATCTTCATTATGTGAAGAAAATCTGCCAAATTCTGATAGTTCCCCATCTCCATCTCTTCATCAGAAAGGGATTTATTCATTGTATTATATTAGATAATCCTAGAAATAAAATAAAACTCTGCGGAAACATGCTTGTCATATGGCTAAATGTTAGGTTATGTAGCTCAGCACTTCGCAGGGAAGCTCCTGTTGTAGCCAATTGGCAACAACCTATTTTAAACCGCACTAGATATTTGTTATAGATGATTAGCAGCTTATTATATCAATATGACCTAACTTTAGAGCTTCTATTATGATAAAAGCCACTACTTAGAGTTGCAGATGCAATCAAATTCACACTAAAGGCGTTACACGTAGTACCTGTTCCACTATCTATGGTTTTGCATGAGCAAGTATGTAAATCACAAGAGATGGCATCCTGTTTACTGATTGCTACTGCCATCTGCAGGTGTATTCATCAACTAAATGCATTGTAGCCAAATGACAACTGCAGGAGAATGTTCTGAGATGGAAACTGTCTATATTAGACCATGTTCAATATCATGTTGCCATTTGGCTACGATAGGACTGAAAGGGTTAACTGTCCTACCATAAGGACGACTTTGCTATTCACGCAGAGGGGCACTTTTTGCGACGTCACCCGCAAAGGACTATGTGGTGGTATCGGTGGTGCCACTAAGACTAGTAATGAAAGTCACAGCATACGTCCATCTCCCGTAAAAGTATTTATTTGGGTGAAAATCAGTGACAACTTTAAGGCAAGATACACCGCATCAAAATGATCCCTGATACCTACTGAAAAGCTACATTCCTTTATTTCATTAACCAATAATGCAATAATAACCAAGCGGTATTCATTTGAGCCTGAACGGAAAAAGTGCGAATTTAAATTGTAGTTAAATTGACAAGATTGAAAGCTCAATGTTCCTCAACTGTACAATATACTAGATTTAACAGTTTATGGAACAAACTAGTGCAACTCTGTACAATTGACAAGACGTGTAATACACACTGCTACTAGAACCCTGCTGCGTGCCGCTTTCTAAGTTATTTTGTTTAAAACTAACTGCATATGATCCCATCTATGATTTATGCAAACATACACAAAAACATCACGAAATTTATGTGAACTTTTTACAAACATTTAAACAAGGTATCTAAAATAATTTTATTGTAATTGGATACTATTAATTGAGCTATTTTGCCAGAATGAAGTGCAACAGACTTAGAATCTGCGGGCTTAGTCTTTGAAAAATGATGTCAATTATTAACTATATACATCATAACAAATGTTAAGTAAAATGTTATACATTAAGCTTTACAATGAACTATTACTGGACTTCACGCAGTGACATCGCAGGTTACAAACCACCCCCATTCCTCATACAGTCTGATGACATTTTCAGACAGCACTCACCAGAATACATCGTTTCCGTCAATGACTTATGCTTCCTGTTGTTTATAGTTGGGCCGTTTTTTGCGTTTCCAGTTCGGCTTGTTTGATTCTAGCTTTGCGATTGCTTGCCACATAAATAAAATGGTCGCTTTGTAAGAAACTGGAAAGCCAACTTTCGATGGTAGCTTGACACATAAATTAAGCGATCGCTTTGTAAGGAATTGGAAAGCCGACTTTCGGCCGAACTATACGTTCTTTGTATCATAATGATTTGAGTGTAGATAACTTGAAGCTAACTGCTAAAGTGTCTGTCTCAAACACTCTTACGTGGAACAATAAACCTTGACTACGTTCAATAGAAGTTCCCTGGCTGATGTATGATGAAGTATGGAAGAAGTTAAATATATCATAGGGAATATTTCGGAAACGGCTAATACTAAGACAAAAATGAATTGACCCAAATGACCCAATTAACGCATATTTTAATGAGATTTACATTTTTCCGGTATAAGTTCCCGACTTTTATATTTTTTAGCATTTTAATATCCCATTATTGTTATTATTAAAGAAGGCTGCAATGGCATATTAGCAAGCACAGATTACAACTTAGAAATGTCGTATTCGAAAACAAAAATAATAGTGCATCACGAAAACTATCAAATGCAACCAATCTGTACTCAAATCTGTGTCTAAAAATGTTTCCCAATCCAATCCTTTAGGTTTCAACCAATGAACAGATAAATATGACGGTAAAATAACATTCAGTATCAGTGGAACTACAGCAATATTACATTATTAGTAGGGTATTTGCTATTTATTTGCTGATGTTCTAGTTTTTAGGAGTATTAGGTAAAATGTGTATTCTTGGTAAAATTTCGATAGTACATATAACACGTTTTATCTCAGTACTTCAGCCGAAAAGAAGGCTAACATGCCCAGCCAATACCACCTAATGGCAAGTTGTAAGTAGCAATTGTATAAGCAATTTTCGAGACTCCCATGTATAGGACCGGGGACCACTCAGCATCACAAGGAAATTGAGTAGCTGCCACAGGTAGCGATCCCGGCCACAAAGGGTCAGCATTTCGGTTGGGGGATGCGTGATGCTGGCCACCATCACCTCCCCATATCACTGAATTATCATCCCTTCTGCTGTGCGTATGCGGTTATGAGGGCAGCAGTCGGGTTTGTAGGCCCAGGCCCCAATTGCGCTGTACCCCACAGTATTACCAAACTATTACCAAGATTTCATTGAGGTTTTCTACACTTAGATTGTTTGAAAGTATAGTGCCTAACACAAGTTTAAGACCATTAGCTTATTTCTCTTAAAACATTTCTGGTTTCTTAATTTTGTTACAAATATGAACGTGATGTTTTAATAAACAGGCTGCTTTCATAGGCGTCTATATATGTAAAGAACATTGTGCTGAGATATTTAGTTTTTGAATTACAAATTTTTTACTGAAAATTTGTCATTGAAAAAATCCAACATTTCATAGTGGAGATTAATTTGTAGACACTAAAAAAAAAAAAAATGTTTAAACTATCTTAATCATTTTACAATTTCTGCCATGCTTTTTGAAAATGGAAAATAATTGACCAAGCAATGATAGATGTTTGTTTACATGACTATGACTGCAGTAAGGGCGTAGATGGGGCGTAAGGTATTCGTTTTCTGCGGCATCTGTTGAGATACAATTAGTTTCTGATATCTCATCTCATTGTTACCATGGCCAGCTAGAAGTCCCGATCTTAATCCTATAGAAAACTTATGGAACATCGTCGGCCTCCGGGTAGCTGCTCGCCAACCAAGAAACATCCAGGAACTGCGTGAGATCTCGCAACTCTGGTATGAAATTACGCCCCATGAATGCTGAAAACTGGCGCTGAGTATGCGAAAACGTATTCGAATGTGTTTAAAACATAACGGAGGTCTTATTGATTATTAAAGAATCGAAGTTCAGTGTCTGTATGTGATTTTTTAAACTATTTTTTATAACATGATTTGACATTTCTGAAAAAAAATTAGATGTCATCACAGAGCCTTCTCTATGACCGAGGTATGGCGAGAATTGGCGAGTTGAGCCACAACATTCAATATCCAAACAGTGTAACGATTATTTGCAATTATGTACCGCATATCAATTTCACTTTCTATGGTTAAACTGTAAAGGTAAACTCTGACTCGAACCACAATATTTGTTTCAGAGCATGGCAATCTTGCCCAATATGTAAACGCACCACTAAACCATCGCCAACTCAAGCCCGTCTTTAACTCTTCAGATACTATGCCATCAAATCTTTCGCTGCTGAAAATCAAAGAATAAAATATGCAAAGTACATGTCTTCGTGATTCTAGAACATCTTAAATTCATTCAAAACAATACATGAATTAAATGGTTTAAGTTATATTGCAAGTTAAAGCGGCCTAACCTCGAAATGGTTGATGAAGGAGCATCTTGAAATCGAAAGCAGGAGAAGGGTGGGTAGACAACAAGGCAGAACGAACAGCCCACCCGCCTAGGCTTCTCGACGTGACATATGGCTACGTCAGGATGCGCTATACGCACAGTTAATTTGATGGCGTCGACCTTATAGACTCCTGTTAGCCACGGATACTGCCTAGAGCTGTATTACGAGAGAAATGCCGTCTTCACCGAATTCTTGGCCAGGGGCGACATTTTCCTTCTCCTTTTTTATTCCATCTCTATACTTCGACTCAGAAAATGCTGAATGCAAACAACGCATAGTTGTCCCTCTTCTGTATCATCAGTTATCTTTTTTCTTACATAAAAGACTTTCTTACTTCTAAATAGAACACTCATACGATTGAATCTATAGCAGCGATATCAGAGCGAATGCACTTTTTGACCTTTCCCACTTCGGGGTCTTAGCACTAGTGTAGAATACAAATAAACGTAAATACGCCACCTCGAGTTGCGCCTAGAGGGCAATGTGGTACACAAACCTTAATCGGAAAGCAGGATTAGGTATTATAAGCTGGTTCTTCAGTTTCTTAGAAGACTTTTAGCTACGTTTGAAATACAGGAAGAAGAAAGAAAGAATAAAAAGTTCAATGGTGCTGAAGGTATACATTACAACCAAATATTTCATGCATAAACAGACATCTTTCTTTTTAAACTCGTATGATTTCTTTACTACTATCGTTTATGGAGATTTTCTCTCGTGTTGGGGGGGGGGGGGGGCGAATTTTTCTGTCACTTCTATCATTTCATTGTCATGCTTTTTCCAGGGTTTCGGGACCCTGCATGCAGGTTCGTTATACTGCGGTGGGACGGTGGAATCTGCGTAAGCAGGCAAAGGAATTCTTAAGTAACTGACGTCAAGTTATCTACACTTAAACCTTTGCACTACAAAGAATGAAGGCAAGAGAGGTCGAAGGTCATTGATAGGCAGGTAAAACCCAGAGTGCTGTGTGCAAAAACAGTTGACTATAGGCAAGGACGAGGAAGATAAAGTGGTACAGTGCCAGTTCAACCTTATTCCTTCCGTCCTGGCGTTTGCGCTTAGAAATTCCTGTGCCTGGTTATGTGGAAAAGATTTCTTCCTGACGTCTGGTAAATGGTAGCTCCTCAGGAATGTACAGAGTGGAAGGGAAGTCATTACATTCCTTCTAATATGTGCTTCATAGAAGCATACAAACAAAAAAGTCGAATGGCATTTTGTTCTTTGATCAGCCGATTTCGAAAAAATAAATAGTTTTTTATCCAAGTTGGATGCGTAATTCCACAAGAATGGGCAAAGATAACAGTTTGTTACTTGTAAGGTGCGTAGAGTAACTTATTTCTGACATAGCTTCGGTAGTTTATGGGACATCACACAGGGTTTCGAAATAATTAATCGCTTAAAAGACGTGAAAAAATACTCTAAGCTACTATTTCAGAGGGTTATTCAACAACGTTTAGTGGAGGTTGGTCCGGGAATTGACCTGGTTTGTGGATGTACACAGCTTTCGCTTTCGGTAATGTTTTTGGAGCTAACGCTTGTGATTAGCATACACTGTCAGAGAAACACGGAAGGACAGAGCAGGGTATGAGTTTGTTTTCAAGACGCACCGTTACGCTATTTGTTTATGTATGGAGTTAGGGAAAGTGACCACCCACACAATCTGCAGAGTTGTCAGGTTGTTTTCGATAAAACTAAAATATCTCCATAGGAAATGGTCGGAGACAAAAACGTAAGATACAAAATGTGTTCCAAATACCGAGATCTACCACTGGTTTAAATTAATTCCCTTCCACCCGGTATTTACAACCCTTAGGGACTCGCCTTAGCGCGCGCCGCTTTACGAATTGGTGTCTGCCTCGGGCACAATGGGTTCACCTGGTGGCCAATTTACAATATTAACACTACGATTTTTACATGTTTTACTTTACCACGTTAAAAGCATTTGATTCATCTAAAACCGAAGGTGAATATACATTTTGTTGATTCCTTTTAAGTATATGTAATGAGCTTTTCAATTAACTTCTGTAATCAGTTTACAAATATTGTCTAATCAAATTGTAATTAATTTCTTGTTCTTTCTTGGGAGAAAATTTTACTGAGAAGCACAATTTAAAATGGTTATAGGCTTGATAATTAGCTAACTTCGCTACCACAATCCGTGGATTTCACCAGAGTATAAAGGAAATACTCGTATTTACGTTTCAAACTCTCTATTTTCTGTGAAATTGCGACTTCAGGTGCTTGGTTTGAAAATCTCTGGCTTCTTTTATTCAATTTATTTTACATAATGTGTTTTCCCTAAGCAGAAACAACACAGATCACTGGAGAACTCCTTGATAAATGAAATCGTTAGCCAATCATTTTCAGTCATTAACCGAATGTCATGCGTGCCTGGTTGGTTGTTAATACCTTAAGATTTGAGATTTGAGCGATAAAGATACATTCTTCGTTCTTAACTAACAATTCCATAAGCACTCAAAATATCGACATGCAAGCTGCTCATAGTGTTACAACTAATTCCAAAGCGGATTTACACCGCACACTTTTCCGCTTTATGTTTTTCCAGTTTTACTACTGCAAACTTTGGGCGTGCTGGTTTATAAATCCTATGTTGTGGCTATGATAATCGGCATGGCCGACAGTAAAGCGGCTTTGCAATGCGGAAAAGGTGAGTAATTTCTGTCCGGACGGTGACAGAGGAAGCTGCTTCACATAATTACTCACACAGCAAGCTTAAACTAATTGTTGAAGCAAATACTGCATACATTTGTGGAAAGTCACTGAGTTTTCCTTTCTAATTAATGACCGGAGCATCGCTTTCACAAAGGATAAATTTGCTACGGAGGAAATATGGTCTAATTTCGCAAAGCAATTTCTGCTACCGACAAATGGATGCTGCATTACTAAGCTTCACATTTATGCAAACGGAAACACTATATCAAGGATTATATACCGTAGTCAACCAGTCCCTGATAATACTTCAAGTTATGCAACGCTGCAGCGTTCTGTCGTCGATAAAGCCGATACTCTGTGCTTAGTGTCAATGTGACTGCAGTATATACCAACTCTAACTTTTGAAGGAAAACTGTCCTTGGGCTATCTAAGTAATGAAATTAAAACATATTCCTAAACCGGACCCTAGTCGACATGCAGTCCAGCCAAAGAAACCGGGTTTTGAAATATCTCGAAGCCTAAGTCCACTGCCTTTCAAAGGTCACAAGGATTTACAGCCTTATAGCCACAGTAGATTAGATGGGCTGCTATGCATATAGCTTCAAGTTCGCCAATTGCCTCCGTCATTATGCTTATCGAAAAGAGTTCACTGTAGAGTTCCAAATCTCCATTTGCGGTTCGTCTAATACCCGCATATTTAAACGTGCCTTAACTGCGAATCCTTTCCTTGTCGATTATGCGATAATCTTATATTATTTAGTAACAAGTGTTTGTCCTATGTATCCACATTATTAGCGACAAGCTTTTGATTTCGTGACAATGGTTGTGTATGTTCTGACTAAATATCGAAGGTCAATACGCGGTCAGCCCATTTGTCACTGTGAGGGAGAATGCGGTAGGTTGTATACGTATACTAATTAAAAGTTACCTATACTGTTTATACCGTATAGTGGGTTATAGAAACTATTACAGTGAAGTTTAACAACAAAAAAGTTAAAATAAAAAAGGTCGCCGAGTTACAAGGAATGTCGAGTTATCGGGATTCTACTGTGTATGTCTTTCTGTTGAAGAACGCGCATTTCTTGTGAAACGATCAATAGTTCCTTCAAGACATATCAGTGAAAGTTTTTGGAACTGTTTGATTGTCAACAAAGATTGCTTCATTATGATTAATCACCTAGATAGGCGTATGCGAGTATCGAGACAAACGTAATGCTTTCGTACTACAATGCTGCATTTTCGTGCTCTCTATGATTATTCACAGAGTTCGGTTTTATGGCCTTTCCTCTCATTTCAACACTTAAAATTGTCAACATGCAAGTATGTGCAACAATTAATGCGAATCTCATAATCAAGAGAATACAATGGGTGTTAAATTCTCCGTCTAAATGCAGCTTTGTGTGGTACATATCCGAGGCTTGAGAAAAACAAATTAAAGCTTCGAAAGTGCGATATAAGACTGTCTTATGATACGGGTTTTATGATATATAACACTGGGTTTTTCCACAAGAATCTACACCACCTCATGAGGATAAACCCTGCAACAGTGGCTTAAGGACAATGTCCCCCGAGTTAATAGCTCATCAAGATTGGCCATCGGGAAGTCCAGATCTGAATCCGCTGGATTACAAACTATGGGACATTATCGAGAGTAAAGCTTGTTCGACACGACACAGAAACCCCAAGGCCCTTAAACGTGATTTGAAGTGAACAGTTCAGAATTTGGACATAAATGTCACGTGCTGTTACAGATTATTGGGCGCCGTTTGAAAGCCTGTGTGGTCTCCAAAGGAGACATTTTGTGTAACTATATGTTCTTTGTATTCACTATATTATAGTTAATAAATGGTATTAGTTTTTTTTTTTTTTTTTTTTTTTGGTCATTTCTTTGTTGTGCTACTCATGTTTATGGTTGTGATAGAACTTATGATATGTCTAGGTAGAGGAAAACATTGAAGACGATATCAAATGAAACGTTATTTCTGATGATACTAACAGGCAACATCAACCTAGGGACCATATATATGCACCATTTTTAGTGTCGTGTATTCAAGGGCGTAAATCTAGACGTAGTAATAAAACAAACGATTTATTTTTTTCCATTCTTTTTATCTAACCAATAATTATAATGTGCATAACTGAAGTTACAATTTGGTTTATATTTGTGCACATGTATACAAGGATGGTCACGCCGACTGTTATAAATCTATAAATCTTGATAAATAGTACACAAAATAGACTATATAGGGTTTCAATTTGTTTCCCCTCAAATGGGGGGGGGGGGGGTTTTACGACGAGGTGTAAGACCCGAGGTACTTCCCTTTCTAATGAACTTTTTTTTATAAGAAAACAGTGCAAATACAACTTTTCATAGAATTTATTTACAGAATTTTGATAGGGCGAATATTTAAGGAAAAATTCAGAGACGTAGAATCGCTAGATACAAGAAGCAGTAAGGTGCCGATCACAAACAAGAAGAGAGATGCACATGTTTGTGTACTGGTAAATGTTTTCCTTGTGTTAATTTTTATCGACAACAGAAAAAAAAAAGATTATTGGTTTTCAAAATATTACATAACATGTGAGTTGCACAGAGATGAGATGAGGGCAACGTAGAAAGAGAAAAAAGAGGGGACAAAGCTCAGAGATCTATTAGTAGTTCAATACTGCAAAAATGCAGAAGGTTAAAGTTTCGTTTCATTTCTTTTGGTTTTGTGCAAGTATCTGTAGTGCTCATTCAAATATTCGCCTCCAGATAATTGCACTTAGAAGTTTTCTTGTAAGATGATCATTTTTTTCTGGATTAGGTTGCAGATTTTTGTTTGGTAGTTACAGCATTATCTCTATGATGGTGACTTCTTTCAAGAAATGTACATTTTCTGTAGAACTGGCGCTTATTTTCCAAAATGATATAAAAAGAACCGGTTACTGCGCTGTAGCTAAGCAAAGAACCAGCCTCTTTGGTGTGGCAGTGTGAATTGCCACTTTAACTCCGGCAAGAAAATATCTTTTGCTGCAAAAATAAAGTGGCTCTTTGCAGAGCCGTATCTTATCAAACGTAAATTTGATATAAGCACTACGTCGCTACAAGTGACGTTAGCTCAATGGCGTGTTTCCCTTTTATCTGCCACCACAATGCTTACGATCAAGGAGCTAGATTAAATGAGCAGCATTCTTCACCGTGAGCCATATCAAGGGACTCATTTAACGAAAAAGAAGGGACGGAAATGGAATTAGCGGGGAGAGTCAACGAAGGAAAAGGGGCAAAGCAAGAAGGAAAAGAAGAAGATAGAAAAAGGTGTCCCTCATCAAGAGGAAAAAAGATTTGCCGAAGGGTGAAACCCGATTTGCTTTTACACTGTTCATTTGACAGACTGCACGCGGAGAACTGATAGATCTGTGGTTGTACAGTGCGATGCCAATCACCCGTGTAAATTTCAAACAGACTTTACTTTCTACACTACTGACTGTGACGTAATATCCTGCAATATATAACGCGTGAAATGTGCTTTCCGCTCTACGGCTTAGGGTAGTTATATGCGCAGTGAATAGAAACTTAAATGAAAATAGTAACCAGCTACAAGACATGCGCTCAAGCGCGAAAAGAGGGGACCCAAGGTTTAAAAACATGAGCAGCATAACATTATAAGGGAAATGTAGGGCTACTATCATTTTATACTAACGGATTACTCTGCGAGATCCAAAATCAGCAGGAAAATGTCCAAGTTCCACTATAAGAGGCCAAGTGCAACGACAAGTATGTGGTGCACAACCGAGTTATCCATTGCATCTAAATAAAACCATCGTGTCATTTTACTTATAACATGATCTTCTTGCTCCAAACATAGATGCTATTCTCATACCTGCATGCTTTGCGGACGTAGCCCCAATCTGCTCTCTTTAACTATCCATTACTGGTCACCTAGTTACCACCTAAATAAGAAAATTACGGATTGCCTCTGCGGTCGAGTGTTCAGTGTTCTGCGTCTCAACTTAGGCTCGATTCCCGTCTGGGGTGAACAATTTTTCGCTAACCAGTAAAATTCTCTATCCTCCATAGCGTCTCGAAGTATAAACGTGGGCAGGAGTGTATTTAGTAATAAAACTTAACATACCTACAGCTCAACCAGCTGTAGCTCAACACTATCAGTTGTTTCTCATGTTAAGGACCACCATATGATCACCGACGTTAAAGGAGTTTATACAAAACTAAGCTTCTCGCTTTAGGTAACAAGGGCATACCAGAGGACAAGATGCTTTAGGGCCTTTATAAGCATATACTACGAGGAATCCCCATTTTCGCTTGCGTTATTGCGTTTACTGTCGATGCTCATTTTGTAGTCTCTCTTCCTTTCATATACTTTCTGTCTGCAACGTACAGCTGGAGACATGGTTAACAACATAGTTTTGTAAACGTATGTCATGAAGTAGAAACAAACAATAAGCTTTTGGAAAGCAAACGATAGTCGGTAGAGATGGTCATGTAAATGTGTGAAAATCCGATTCTTCCCACCCCCCCCCCCCACCCCAACTAAGCCTTCTTGGTTATAACAAAGTTATTGGTGAAAGTATTTCCGCTTACTAGAAACAACAGCATATGCAAAGATTTCATGTTCTACTCTAAGCAGGGTTGCCAATGTTTAAAAGTAAAATTATCGTACCGGCCACTCAAAATTATAGATTTGGATTCAAAATTATCGTACATCATAAACCAAATGCTACAACAATAAATGTATCAGCATAACACTTATGAAAATGTAATAGTATTGATGTTTACGGTATCCACTTACCAGATTGATGACCCCAATCAGTATTACATCTTTAGTACTTAGGTTTCTCGCAATATTCATCTGAAAGTTCATCTTCCTCAACTGTTACAATATTAGACAAATTTGTTGTTGAGATAAACTTTAACATTTGGGTGACCTGCAGATTTTCGGACCCACCACATTCTTTCATAAGCTGAGACGACCGAATAGCTCATTTACCGTATCTAGCACCAATCTGTTTCTACTTTTGGTTTCTATTAAACTTAGTTTGGGAAAAACTCTTCGCAAAAAGTGTTTCTATGGGGCAATGAAATCACTGATAATGCAACCTCCGCCAGTTCTTTAAAATCAGTATTTCCATCAAGGTGATGTGTTTAGCAGCACTCCAGAAACTGCCAGGTTCAGGCATGTTCTTTATTTCACACGGAATATAATATATTCCGAGTTTTCTCCATTGATCATGAATTTTCTGAACAGTGCCTTCTTCATTGAGATTATCAGACTGGACACACTGGCAACAAGAGGATAAAGGGTAGAAGGATTATAGGATATGAAATGGTTGCCTTAGAGGGCTGGAGACATGTCATGAGGGCAAAAGTGGTGTCGCTATTTGTAATTAATTTCATTTCACTGGTGTGACAAACCAGTGAACATGATATAGAAATTATCGTAGAGCCCCATAATTATCGTACGGGTTGACAACCACGAGTACATACATTCAAATTATCGTATGCCCCCATAATTATCGTACGGGTTGACATCTATGAGTACATACGTTCAAATTATCGTATGCCCCCATAATTATCGTACGGGTTGACATCTATGAGTACATACGTTCAAATTATCGTATGCCCCCATAATTATCGTACGGGTTGACAACCATGAGTACATACATTCAAATTATCGTATGCCCCCATAATTATCGTACGGGTTGACATCTATGAGTACATACGTTCAAATTATCGTATGCCCCCATAATTATCGTACGGGTTGACAACCATGAGTACATACATTCAAATTATCGTATGCCCCCATAATTATCGTACGTGTTGGCAACTCTGACTCTAAGAAATAGATGAAACACTCGATGTGCTTTTCTGTCCAGCAAACGCAGCCTCGTGGCTCTGTATCCCTGCTTTCTGTTTTATCTTCTTTTTCGGACAAAACGTTCAGAATCCCACAGGTGACACATTTCCTTTCTTCTGCGATCTCTGCCCACCACACAGTTGAGAATAAGGAGAAGAAAAAATCCTATCAACTTAGTTTCGCTTTGCTGAACGATATATACGCTTACAAGTTATCTAGCTCTGACATATTGGGGTGTCAGCTATACCGCAACGAGGGATGAGGAGAAAAGGATTAAAAAAAGAAAGGAAAAGAAAAGAGAGATATATTGGACATAACTTGCGAATCACGAAAAAGCACTGGGCTGTTACTTTAACAGGACATATGGAAGAAAATATGAGAGCCTACTTCCTTCAGCGTTATATAAGCATATATGATTTTTCGGCTTCTACATACCTAACACCAGAAATCTCACGTATTACTTTCAAACTATTTTCACTAGCAAAATCTTTATTTATAGTCTCTTTCAAAAAATTGTTGCTACTCGCTTCATGTTAATCAACACAAACGTTTGTAAAAATTGTTTCACTGCATTGCATGTTAGTTGTAGGTATAAAGAGGGATACAAAGGCTGAAGCGATTGTCAAGATGTTTAAAAGCGAGTACTCCTATGCCGAGTTTGAAATTCCATATTCTTTCAATGACTCGCGAGAAATAACCGAATCGTGGCCACTTAAATTACTAAATGGCTACCAATTAATAAACAAACTTGCCGCCTGAGTGGCGTGTATGGTGCCTTATAACCCAGTGACAACTCAGCCTTATCTCCCTCCATGCTGAATTTATTGCTTAGAAATACTATGCCTGTTGATCATAATTAGTAGAAGGCATAGGCACACAAAAATCTAATGTGTTACATTCAACTAACTTTCATAATTTCGTTTATTTTTATGCAGCCACTACCAAAAATTGTTACAAAAGCTTATCCTTCTATCCATCCCACATTAATCAAGAGAAATCTTTGCAAACAGTTTCACTACACATTTCGTTATAGGTACAAAGGGAATAGAGAAGGCCGAATCGATAGTCACGATGTTTAAAGGCAGAGATCCATATACTGGCCTTAAATTTCCTTACTCTTTACATGACATCACGCGAGCACTTTTAAAAAAGCTGCGAAGTATTGAAACTGTCCAATCAATAATAATGGATATATCGGAAATGCTTGCTGCCATAAAATCTCTGTATTTTAAAGATTCTACCTTTTTTCCCCCCTTTTTTTTTCCCTGCGCACCGGAGTAGCTCAATGTTTTCGTTCACAGCTTTGTGCTCGGATTTCCGGCACTGGCATGGCGGCTATAAGTCATCCCTGTCCAAGCTCTCATCTCTGACTGGATCATGCCAAGTATCCCCAAGGTCCAACGTGGTTCGGATTCCTCGGTAAAAGCTGTAGGTCCTCTCATTCAAAAGCCATCATCATCCTACTATCGAAAGTAACGGGTTCCGCCCTCTGGGTGTGTCCAACTCAGAAATGTGTACAGTCATCGCTTGGTGGAATGAACTTACCCTGAATGTCATAGATCATATAGGGAACGTTGCAGATGATATTTTTGACGTTTACCAATCATACGAAATGTCTTTAGAAAGAAGAGGACCTCACTGTCTATTTACAGAAAGTTCTAGATAAATATTCTGTAGCATAAATATCTTACATATACGGTCTTGTGTCGATACTCCAGTTGCAATAAAAGTAGCTTTTGGAATGGACACTTGCGATGGATAGATACTTCTCAATGAAATTATTAACAGAAATACAGACAGATTTTAACAAGGAAACATATCTTGCTTTTGAAAATTCAAAATAAATAAACAAACAAACAAACAAACAAACAAACAAATAAATAAATAAATAAATAAATAAATAAATAAATAAATAAATAAATAAATAAATAAATAAATAAATAAATAAATAAATAAATAAATAAATAAATAAATAAATAAATAAATAAATAAATAAATAAATAAATAAATAAATAAATAAATAAATAAATAAGCCTTCCACCGAAACAATATCAATGCATTATTATAGAAATTTTAGCGAGGAATAATGATAATAATTATAATCTACTGCAATCATGTATTTTAAATATATACAGTACAAAACAAACTTGATTAGAGTTCCAGCCAACAGCTAAATAGATCAATGAATTAAGACAAGGATGTGGCCTCTCCCCCTTATTCTTCATAATTATACCTGGATAGAATTATTCAACAATGGCGACAGATGAGACTGGTTATATTCAAAGCAACAGAAAATTGAAACTACACTCACTAATTCTTTGGAGGTGATTTGGTGTTAATAGCACCCACAGAAAAGTATTTGTAGTGTTGATACATAATTTAAATATATTTGAAAGAAAATACAACATTGACTTCTATACAAATAATATGGAACAGGAAAGTATCATGTACCTAGCAAAATTGTTTTAGGCAATCATATTTTAGAAAGGGTGGTCGAATTTAAATGTTTGGGTTATAATTTCTTCTTTGAGAATCCGTGTTGTATCGCCAGTCGCACTGGAACCTCATGAAGAGAATCCTGAATTTCACCTTCCAGGAATTCCAGATACCGTGGTCCACTGGCTGGGAGAAAGATAGATCCAATAGCATTGACTCCAAGAATTCTACACCAAACGTTTAACCCCTAGTGGTTTTGTAGTGAGTGAGTGCAATTGTTTTAACACACGAAGAGCTATCGGTTTACCTGAAAGACGGATCAGTTGGACCACCTGGTACACCTGGTATATAAAAAACTAAACCCCTGCGCGACAACCCATGTAGGGCCAAGGCCTACCGCCCTGCCGCTGCTTCCCCCACCTCTGCCCACTAAAGGCGTCATTGGTGGGGTGCAGTACTGGAGGGTGGGACGTGGTAAGCGCCCCCGAGCCCTTCCCGGCCAGTTATGCTGTCTTCTCGACCTGAGGCCGCTACTTCTCCATCAAGTAGCTCCTCAATTGGTCCCCCGGGAACCCAACGAGGCTGAGTGCACCCCGTGCACACCTGGTATATATCTACTAAAATTTCTACATTTAATTTTGGCCGCGTCGTAGCCGAGTGGTTAGACCATTCGCTTCTCACTAAAGCGGCCCGGGTTCGATCCCAGCAGGGTTGTCAACCCGTACGATAATTATGGGGGTGTACGATAATTTGAATGTTTGTACTGGTGGTTGCCAACCCGTACGATAATTATGGGGGTGTACGATAATTTGAATGTTTGTACTGATGGTTGTCAACCCGTACGATAATTATGGGGATCTACGATAATTTCGATACCGGCGAAATATCATTTTCACACCAGCGAAATTAAATTAATTACAAATAGCGACACCATTTTTGCCCTCATGGCTCTCCGCCCCTCTAAGGCAACCATTTCATATCCTACTAATCCTTCTGCCCTTTATCCTCTTGTTGCCAGTGTGCCCAGATCTCGTAATCTCAATGAAGGAGGCACTGTTCAGAAAATTGACGATCAATAGAGAAAACTCGGAATACGTGATATTCCGTGTGAAATAAAGAACATGCCTGAACCTGACAGTTTCTGGAGTGCTGTTAAGCACATGTCACCTTGATGAAAATATTGATTTCAAACAACTGACAGAGTTTGCATTATCAGTGATAATGCCCCACAGAAAGACTTCTTGTGAAAGAGTTTCTTTCTAAACTACGTTTAATTAAAACCAAAATTAGAAACATATTGGCGCTGGATACGGTAAATGGACTTGCTCGGTCGTCTCAGCTTATGAAAGAATGTGGTGGATCCGAAAATCTGCAAGCCTCCGAGATGTTAAAGTTTATCTCAGCAACTTTGTATAATGCTGCAACAGTTGAACAAGATGAATAGTGAGAGAAACATAAGTACTAAAGTTGTAATACTGCTTGAGGTCATCAATCTTGTAAGTGGATACGATAAACATCAATAATACTACATTTTCATAAGTGTTATGCTAATACATATATTATTGTAGCACTTGGTTTATGTTGTACCATAATTTTGAATCCAAATCTATAATTTTGAGTGGTCGATACGATAATTTTACTTTTAAACATTGGCAACCCTGGATCCCAGGCAACCGCATGTGGGATTTATGGTGGACGAAGCGGCGCTGGGGCGGGTTTCCTCCGAGTTCTCCGATTTCTTCATTCCATGTATTATCGGTGTCACCGCCTGCGGTGCCGTATGTAGTAAAAGCGGGCGTTAAACACTACAAAAAATACATTGAATTTTTTGGGTGGAATACAATACTACTTCTTACCATAGCTAGGTGATTGAGAAAGAAAGAATGATCTTTTAAATTAATAATTTGTAGAGTGGTTGTGAAAAATAATTATAATTGGCACAGAAAGAGATATGAGTGTTTCACATCAGATTGTTTTTTATTGATTTCTTCACCTGACATTAACTGCAAATGTGTGGTTCTTACATAAAATATCTGGAGTGCGTTAACAGATTTCCTTATTAAGTTTCAGGTCTGTGACAATTTTCTAAAAATGAACTAGATCATGTAAACTTGCGTAGCAGAATTAGCAGAGACATATCGATGTCTGGGCAGGAGCCGTGGGACAGCCACAGATAGTCAGAGAGCGGACTGACATCGGAAAGGAAGGGCTATGGACTGGACAGACACATTAGTCAGCAAAACGGTAGCAAGACAGTGGCACCTCCCGGAGATAAGGATAGCCTTCTATGGAATGATAAAGGGCATAGTGCCCCTCTACAGGAATACGAATGTGAAAGGGACAGATAACCAAGATACTGAGTAAGCACAAAGAAAGTCGGCGCTTCACGTCCAAACTGTTTATAAAGCAAGATTTGTTACAAATTGGAGAGCTCTGAAATATCGTCACCATCTGTCAGCTGCATCCACAGCACGTGAAGAGACCTGAATTCACCGAAATAAAACTACCATGCATGAGCAGCGAAAATATATTCTCTAAGACATCAATAGTAGCGGCAGTGGCGGCGGCGGCGGCGGCGGCAGTAATAATAATAATAATAATAATAATAATAATAATAATAATAATAATAATAATAATAATAATAATAATAATAATAATAATAATAATAATAATAATAATAATAATAATAATAATAATAATAATAATAATAATAATAATAATAATAATAATAATAATAATAATAATAATAATAATAATAATAATAATAATAATAATAATAATAATAATAATAATAATAATAATAATAATAATAATAATAATAATAATAATAATAATAATAATAATAATAATAATAATCTGTGGACATTAACCTTTTATTTTCTTCCGGACCGTTTCATAATGGTTACTTATCCACTGTTATTTCGCAGTAGTTTTTTTTTTTTAAGTGTTTAACGCCCGCTTTTACCGCATGAGGTTATCGCCATAGTGGTGAATTAATACACTTACATTGCATGCTTAACGTTCAAAACGAAAGTAACCGCTGCCTATTCTTATCGTAAATAAGTTAATGTCCTTGCACTAATCATTTTCCTTCTAGACGTATGAGAACAGAATGATATTAACTATACGTCGATTTAAATTGAATCTCAGATCATCACAATTTTGATTGAATGATGCTGTTATTTGTAAATCAAAGACCACATCCTGAAAGCAGATAAGGAGGGCTCCAGTAAGATGGATCTACGTAGAGCCGTAGTTCGCTCTGCTGCCATAGAGTTTTCCTCAGGCCTAACCTCTCGCCCCCCTCCACATGGGCGAGGATGGAACTGGATACGCCATTTAGCGCGTCAATCCCAGAGGGATTGAAAATCTCGGCGAGGCCATCAGCGAAATAGCACAGCGTCTCCCAGTTTTTCAGGCCAGCTTTGGGAAACAATGACGTGTCTACTAATAACCCCGTCTGGGAAACACCACCCAGACGTACCTAATCTTCCATGGGTTTCGGGAACCATTCCTCCGCCGAGTCGAACCCGAACGAAAAACTCCCTTTCGGGAGGCGGTCAGATGTTCGGTTCGACGTACTTCTGATAACGCCCGCAGCGCTCGCGCCACAGCAGCTGTAGGGACGGATGTTGTCACAGCAAATACTGCTGGACATACCAGCGTTAGCTCATTGTGAATCATATCATCCGTAAAAACGGAGATATGGCCTCAGAGGTTCTCAGATTTCTCTTTCTGGAACTACTTTCTCTGGTACTTAAGCATTTGAAAGAAAGGTTTATTTAAATCGTCCAAAAACTTCTGAAGACCTCAAAGGCAATATTCACAGAGAAATTAATGCTTTACCTACCAGTTGAAATGTTACAAAGGTAGCTTAATGATATGTACCGAAGGCTGGTACGTTGTCTTCGCTGAAATGGATACAGTACGTTATAATTTTCAAGAAATACAATATTTTCCTTTGTGACACAAAATTACACATTATTGGAATGATATCACATATTTGTTAGTTTTACATAAATGATACACTTAATTTTTGCTATAAAACTGTAAAGAGTTGGTGCATTGGGTCACCACGAGAAAATACATTGAGGGCTGACACAACATGCAAGCGTTTAAAACGCAGGCAATAATGCTTTGCTATTCATGAGACCGTGAAAACCACAAGTACTGTCACTTAACTCATTACTAAAGCTTTACATGACAGTAGATATCTTATTTACTACTCTGACAGAATTATTTAAACAAATGGCATTAGCGTTTCTTAATATACAACTTGGTTGTTCTTAACTAAGGAACCACTTTATGAATAAAAACCAAAAGTAATTTTACAACAAAAGTACCCTCTGATAATGGGTGAAATGTTTTGTTGGCTACATTTATGAGCTGTTCTGTGAATTCCATTTCAGTGAAGGCATTGAATCAACACACCTCTCGTAACGGAGATATTCTCGGGTGTTATTTCTAGGCAATTCGCCAGCTGTAAACAAATAACAGTAGTCCAACTGCAATTTTTCAATTTCCAGTGGTGCGTGAATAACATTCTCTATAGTTCAGAGCTTGCTTTGATTGCTCAGTCTTCCAAAAGGCATAAGTTCACTTTATAATTACAACAAAACCGACTTTTCTGTGAGGGATGACCTTTTTCTGGCAGCAATAATCATGAGCAAGCCGAGCCCAAGTAATTAGCTCGCAGGATTGTTTCGGAGTTAGCTAATTCCACTTCCTCTCCTCTTTACATGTAATTGAACCGACGGCTTCTGCCCATTTTTCACAAGTTGAATTTGAAGCTTCCAAGGCGGAAATTTATTTCCATTAGAAAGCGAGGGTTATTATTGAAAGTTATTATTGCACAGATGTGATCCCGAGAATTTGCAACAGGATGATAAAGCCCCATCCCCTTTCCTTCACTTTTCTTCATCAGTATGGCTTTTAACTGCTCCATCATAATAACTGCTACGAGAAATTAACTCAAACTTTTGTCTAAGATTTCTCCAACTCTTCCCTTCCACCCCCACCACTCCAAACAAGACATCTTCTCCTGAATCTTCCCATCTTCTTCGCCAACAACTGGAATGCTGGGTGCATGCACTTTAAATAGATTTTAATTGATCGTTACAGCTCCAATGAATGTGGTGAGCTGGTTAAGAGGTAGAAATGTACTTAAAAGATCCAAAATTAATTTGACAATCGCTTGGTTTAGGGTGCTTGAAGAAATTTACATTAAACTTCGTGATTCCAAAAGGAATAAGATAAGAATTCAGCATACCTACGCTGCTTCAAATGACATCTGTGTTTTACTTCGGTTTCCACCACAGTGTCGATTAGTTACGAGTACAATGAAGTGACTCCTGCTTTTCTGCACTGGAGATAGACAGGACACATTATCGGTTCTATATAATAACTAGAGACAATTGCATTATATTATTCCCCGACTAGTCTACACTGTACTTAAATTCAGTAATTATGTTCTCAGTCACTCGGTGAAAATAACTGCACGAATATCAGTGACGCATCTACATATTACTTCTGTAACATAAAACGTGGCGAAATGTTTCAAGCAATTATCGCTTAGTATAAGCATTGAAACTAACTTATACAATGGCTTATCCTGAAGACAAAAAAACAGCAATTTTAAAAAAAGTGTGCGTGTGTGTCGGTGGCCACAAAATCAGCCAACATATTGCTATGAAACTTGGTACCTAATATTCTTCGGTCCCACATATAAAATAGCCTATGTGAATTTTTAATTACTTTACGCAAAGTGTTCTACTGAGCCAAAGAAATAAACTTTGATGTGTTATATGTTATGTGTTACGTTCTCTAGCCACTATTGTTTATTTTTATATATTTTCAATAAGTTACTTCTACAAAAGCTTGTTTTTCTACCTACTCCATATTAATCCCCATAGACGTTTGCGAAAATAGTTGCATTACACTTTTCGTAATAACAGAGGGATACAAATATTTAAAAAGCGGGTCGCTATACTATAGTAACTACTGCCACATTAATACGCACTAAAGCACTCCCCAAACAACTTTAAAACCAACTTGCTCGTTCCTTTTTTGCAGCGGGTCGATTTTGAAGTAGGTATGCATCAAATTAAGCAACATTAAATTTACACAGATAAGAAAGATCTGATGTATTACGCTTACATGATTTTCTCTAACCACTCTTCAACAAATCATTCTTTAACAAACGGTTCTTTAAAAAACACTTGTTCTTCTATCTACCTCAGGTTCATCGAGATAAACGTTTGTTATAAACGCTTTTATTACATATTTCCTTCTGGATACAATGGGAACTGGGGAACGCAGTAGGCTTAAGCGATAGCCAAATCTTTTAAGAGCTGGTCGCCATGTGATGACTTTGAAATTTCGATATTTTTTCTTTCTCTCCCTCCCCCCTCCCCACCCTGCCTCCCTCCCTCCCTTCCTCCCCTCCTTCCTTCCTCCCTCCCTCCCTTCCTTCGTTCCTTCCTTCTTTCTTTCTCTTTTCTTTTTGTTTGTGTTATTTATATGTATAATCAGGAGGGAAGGAAGAAAATTAATAACGGCTACCCATTTAGCAAAAGTATAAGTATTTTAAAACTGAAATCAGCAACAAGGAATATCTCGGAACTCCACATAAATGCTGTACTTTCACAAGGTCTACATTGTTTATACAGTAAGATTCTCTCTCTCTCTCTCTCTCTCTCTCTCTCTCTCTCTCTCTCTCTCTCCCTCTCTCTCTCACGATTTATCAATTATGCAAAAGTAAACTAGGGACTTCATCTATTTCCAGAAAATTCAAGATATGTATTTCATTTGACATTGAAATATATATTACATTTTAATCGAAATCGTTCGCCATTTTTGAGAAAATCTACATTTTTCACAGAAGTTTACATGAAAAGGGTAGTTTAGGGTGGCGGGATTTTCTTTAAAATTGTGTCGTATTCTTGAAAGATGTTGCAACTAAATATCAAGTTTGGTATTTAACCAAATATTTATGTTTGAGTTACGCTGCACGCATACACACACGTGCGGACCTTTTTCTTAAGGTGCTTTTTTTTTTTTTTTTTTTTTTTTTTTTTTTTTTTTTTTTTTTTTTTTTTTTTTTTTTTTAATTCGGGGAGTCTCAAAATGTGTATTTTCGGTGAAATATTCATATGAAATTTTTGGGTGGAATGCAGTTGAACAAGTAAAAATCTAAACAGAACAATAGAGAGAGCACCAAAAAAAATAAAGAAAGAAAAGATACTAGGTACATTAATATTTAAAGGAAGAAAAATTAAAGAAGTCAAGTAAGTGAAATGCGATTTTTAAGAGTAATACTTGGACACTGAAAAATAGGACATATAAGAAATTAAGAACACACAGAACAAACTAAAAAATGTAATTTTAATGATAAAATAAAGGAATACATAAATAAATGGATTTCTCCAGTACAGGGAATTGACATCGGTAGAGGGCCGTATAAAATAAAGTTAGCTATAAGCTTGTAAGGAGAAGAAACATGTCCCACGAAACGATGGAAGATTCAAGAGATGTAAACTGCTACAAGCAATAATACTGCCTAAGGCATGATAAATGAGGATGATGATGATTAAGCAGTATAAATGAGAATTAACATCGAGGGCCATATACTTCCAAACAATGCACTACTGTAAGATTACACATACAAAAATGTGCCGTCATTGCCAAGGAATATATATCACATCTCTGAATAGTGATGGCTTTAACCATAAGCTCAGAAAATATCGAAATGTGACTAGCGCCTTCACCAAAGATGTCGCAGATCATGCCTACACCAAGCTACTGATTTGCGGCATGTTGGAACTTCTAGCTCAAGGAAAGCTAATCACTTCACATTATTACTTTTTTGAATTAAAATTTGAGTCAATGAAATTCTAAAAGTGGTCATCATTTTGAACAGCTGTTTAGCTAAATGAAGTTTCGTCATTAAGTTATTGCATACTTGTCGAAAACGATTTATCTAGTGTATATTGAGAAGTGTGTTATACTATGAGGATTGAACTTAGTTTTCTTTCCGCCTGAAATGATTAAAACTACAACATTCACTTACAAAAAGAAAATCATCAGTCAACCTGTTTTTCTCGGTATAGAAATCATACCTCAGAGCCAAACAGTAAGATACTTAGGTCTGATTCTGGATATCCATTTAACTTGGAACGCACATATTACCAATTTAGTCTAGAAACGGAATGCATCAAATCAAACTCTTAATACAAGGAAAGTTTCAGCTCCCTCTGCACGTCAAGAAGTTCATTTACTGTTCTGTAGTCATACCAATTTGGACCTACTCCTGTGGTCCGCCTGCGGTGCCGTAGTAGTAAAAGCGGGCGTTAAACATTACACACATACACACACTCCTGTGGCAATGGGGTTCTGCAGCAAATTCTAACATCAAGAAAACACAAACATTCGAGAACCAGATCTTAAGACCGATCGCTGATGCACCTCTCCATTTCACACTGCATAGAGATCTTCGTGTCCCTGAAGTCAAAATTCTTAAGAAATACTACACTAAACTTCATCAGATAGCCATTGACCATCCTAACTCACTACTCAATCGCATCCCAGAGTAGTTGCCACCTCCTAGAGAAGATGGAAGATTAAAGCATCTTCCAATCACATAACAAGAGAAGAGGATATTCATTGCAAGACACCCTCTTCACATGTTTCATGTCATTGTAAGGTTCTGTTGTCAAAACGTAATGCAATTTGTCAAAATTGTTATATAATAAATTAAAAAAAAAAAAAAAAAAAAACAACAATCTGAACGGATTGTGAACAAGTATTTGATACATAGGCCGTGACTGTCAACCTATTTTTTTCTGTATTTTTAAAGGAATCCTGAACCTTTGGATCTTGTTCTGTAGTATAATCTGAAATGTGTTTAAAATATTACAGGAATACCTAACATAGTTGAACGTGAATCAAGGTGCATTAGAGTTTTCTTTTCTTTTGTATTTCCTGTAATTAGACTGTTAAGGTTAGACAATGAGTAAAGAGAGAAACACTTTACTTTAAGAGAGAGACAGAAAAACAAACACATGCGTAAGTCAGGAAATGTTTAGCTTCCCCGTCTTGACGTTTTGGTAGGATTCGAATGTGAATCGAGCTTCTTTGAACTGAAGCTTATTGCAGCGCATGCTAACCAACTTCACTACCATTTAGATGGACAGACATACCGTAATTATTGCATGCATACCAACAATCATACACAAGTACCTACACGTCTTTTTACTTTCTCTACTATGTATAAGTAGTAAGTAGAGCAGGTGTTTTTTCGACCCAACAATTCGATATCGACATTTCACTGTAAATACATGTTTGAATAAAAAAAAAGGAATTTTTAGAAAATGTTCTGTGTGTGTCTGTGTGTGTTTCTGTGTGCTCCACCCTAAACTGCCCTTTATAATGAAAACCCTCCGAAAATTTTGATTTTCTCAAAAATGGCTCTAACGATTTTTTTTAGTACTCCACGTGTTTATGACGTTTTTATAGCAAAGGCAATGTATATTTTGAATTTTCTGGCTATAACCCATATAGTCCTATTTAATCTTGATGACTTTTGCATAATTGATAAACTGTAAGCTATACACCAAATCTTAATATACAAATATGTAGATCTCGTTAAAACATAATTCATGCCTAATCATTTTTGTGAAGTGGATCATTTCGTTACATTCCTTGTTATCTATCAGAATTTGGCAATGCTTAATAAAACGTTCTCAAATGGGAGGTCGTTATTCATCTTTTTATGTATGTCTTGGTCGTACAAAGAGAACGGAATTTCAGGGCCATCATGTATCGACCACTCTTAAAACATTTGACTATCTCTTAAAGCCTCTGTATTCCCCTTACACCTTACATAAGATAATTTCTACAAATGTTTATCTCGATTAATATGAAGTAGATAGAGGAAGGATATTTTGTGCAAGAATAGAGAAAGTCATGGGAGTGCAACACATCAGATTTTAGTATTTAGATTCGTTTAGAGAACTTAGAAGTCTTTAATGTAAATTTACACGCGCGCTAAGCAATACTGGCATATTCTATCACGTCACAATTCAAGCGTGGTATCCTTCTGTTAATCCTGTATGGATTCCGGGAAAGATATTTTCAGGTTACATAGTAATCTGCGGGTTGCATAATACCCCATATTACGGGACAGGTAGCATGACTAAATGATAAAAGCGTTGAACATTTTAAACCAATAACAGTTCAGTAAATATGCGAAACATATTAGGTATCCACTTTTATCAAAGCCCTTGAAGTCATTTTTCACAAAATAAAATAACGAAATATTTTTATTGCGACGGCGGGGTTTCCCTTGAAAAAATCTTATCGTATCCGTGAAAGAGACTGGACTCCCTAAGCTTTAAAGGCAGAAGGGAAACAGGAGGAAGAGGAGGAAGAGGAAGAAGAAGCAGGAGGAGGAGGAGAAGAAGAAGAAGAAGAAGAAGAAGAAGAAGAAGAAGAAGAAGAAGAAGAAGAAGAAGAAGAAGCAGAAAGAAACTGGACTCAAAAACGAAGTTTGGTATATATTGTTTTGGATTATGCTCAAAATATGTGGAATGGGTGGAATTTAATCCTTATTTTATTATAAGTAAATGGTAGAGTTGCCTATAGGCCAATACTCTAGTAACGTTTCGCTGAACTTCAAATTACGGTCAAAGGGTTCTCTTCTTTAGCGATACCTATATGAAATACGTTGCGCAGTTTTGTATGCTTAAGAAGATGAGCTGATGTGATGTGAAAAATGGCATGCTAGACATCATTGTGTGTATGAGGGGTGGAATCCTAACCTTGCTAGACGTGCTGTGAGTCTCATATGCTGAATTTATAATTTAAGGTATGATAAAGTCCAAAGGAATCTAAAACGTTGTACACCTGGACAATCGATTCCTCAATATAGTGAGAGCTGTCAACTAATTTTACTTATTTACAGATGCGTCCTTTGAACAATTCGTTTTCTGGAATACAAAAATTGTACGCTGATACATTTGTCATACGTCAGACATCTCTCGCTTGTAAACTTTATCTTATTGTTTTATAAAAACAACGTTTCAAAAAGTTATAATCCTGGAATATTCTATTCTACTTAATTATTGACTCTTCAGTTCTCGCAGATTCTTTCACTATAAAACGGATTTTCTTTCAAATGCTTCTACAACCATTTTACAAAAATTTTAAATCTACATTTCTGCAGAAATGTCTTCAACTGTTATTACTTTTTCTTCTCACTGCCTATTTTGACGTGGATACTCCGTGTTCAAACCCTTTAGTTTGCTTTATTCTCTTCCCCTCCTAGAACGTTAAATGCCTATATTTTATTTCAGTGTAACCGATTGTTTTAGTTAATAACTATGGACAACAACCATTGTTTCAAGTAGGCTGATGGAGTCGTATGATAAAACTGCTTACATGTATCTATTTTACCAAATGGACAAGAATTATATTTTCAATAACTCAAGCTCAAGAGTCGCAGATACATCTTTAAAGCCTTAATGGCAGATACTTGAACATCTGGATATAAACTCATACGAGAATATTATTACTACGTGGAAAATGTCAGCAGGTTAAGTTAAACCTATGCTGACAGTAATGGCACTTGAAAGCAAACCTTATGTGGCATGACGGCAACAATCCAAGCTATAAAATTCTGACGTGGACTAATTGCAGCGGAACCATTTACCCTCTTGGTGTCAAGAACAACCGGTCTTGAGTAGCCCTCAAAAGGAATATGTTGCATTTTGCTCCACTAGAGTTGACAAACGTGTTGTGTTCAGAATTGAGTTATATGTTGCATGACACTACAAATAATATATTGCTCTCATAATATTATTGCATAAATTATGAAGTACGTAACGGATAACGGAACTGTCGTAGCTTCATATCCTCTCGGGGCTCCTGCCTTGTTTTCTAGTAGTTGACTGTCAGTCGCAGTATTTTTTAATACTTCTTGAGTCTTGAATGTGATCATTGTAAACTTTATACACGAATAAATTATTAGCATTTGTGGTACGAATGTTCTAAGGGAATGTTTCTTTTATTCTAATGCATATAATCACACTTATTAGATACACAGTTTTCTCACTGACTGGCCAAATCACCAGATACCACTAGATGGAGAACCTAGGAGAACTTCTATCAAAATGTGAGCATGAATGAATCTAATGCCTTCGAAACCAGCATTGATGAGCGTGCGATTGCTTATTGTTAGACACACGGTGTTTCCGAATCTCCTCCAGTTCTTGAACTTAAACCTATATCATAGTTTACAAGTCGCGCCTGTAATATTGGTTGTATGCCGCAGGGTTTCAGGGGTGGAACCAATTTTACTCAATTACGAGTTTGGACTCTGCATATACACGTATACGTGAACTATAGTATATCTTATGGACGTAAAACTACGCAGACGCGTCCGAGATTCAAACTCGGAATCTCTTCGTTAGAAACCTGCCGGCTCAACCACCTGTACAAAAAGCACAGCTGCGCACATATAGGTAAAAGCAGCAATGTAACAGGTGATCTTAATACTAATAATATTAATACTAATACTAATAATGATAATGATAATGATAATGATAATCATAATGATAATCATAATGATAATAATAATCATAATAATAATAATAACAATAACAACAACAATAACAACAGTAATAGTAATAGTGATAGTAGTAGTAGTAGTAATAATAATAATAATAATAATAATAATAATAATAATAATAATAATAATAATAATAATAATAATAATAATTTAGTATTATTTATTATTAATATATAATATATTCTAGCATGTAATACGTAGAATCATAATAATAATAATAATAATAATAATAATAATAATAATAATAATAATAATAATAATAATAATAATAATAATAATAATAATAATAATAATAATAATAATAATAATGTATTCATGTATAAATCTTATAATGATCATATTCAAGATTCGAGAAGTATTGAAAAATGGTGCCACTGACAGTCAACTGCGAGTGAGTGAGTGAGTGAGTGAGTGAGTGAGTGAGTGAGTGAGTGAGTGAGTGAGTGTGTCGGGTTTAACGGCCCGTCGACAACTTGATCGTTAGGGCCCCGACAGTCAACTGCGAAAAAACAAGGCAAGAGCGCCGACTATATCACATGTCAGTAATTTTAGAACGGGCAAAAGTATTTATCACTTCAAGAAATTATCTCTACACATCATGTCTTTCGTTTCAGTGCCAATTATTGTAGGCTGCCTATAGTACATATCTTTGTTATTTTATAAATCTTTCATCTTCATTTAATCCTGCACTTTTACTTTAATTCCTCTTAAACATTACACAGCATTGCTTCGGGCGGCAAGAACTGAACGCAGTATGCAAGCAGCAGTCAATTCCGAAATACTACACAACATGGAGAAACATAATAATGTCTGGTTTTTATTTAAAATATTTCCGATATTTCTTTAAGTTTGAACTGTTATTTGACACGCGTTTAGTCTAATTTAATAAGAATATGCCGATTTCTTAGAGGAAGATTGGTTCCTTCCTGTCTAGCTACACAAAGTTGAAACGCTAATATCTATATATTTCAAAACATCATGTCTCCATCAAGCAGTCGTTTACTGGAATTCTTTGCAATAAGTTTAGGCAACTGAATTATGTTATACCAAGGGAGGAACATAAAATAACGTACAAACATTCCACAGAAAAGCCATGTAACTCTCTGTATTCGTTTTGTATTAAACAACTTTTGTCCCTCTGAAGTGTGAACCACATACTACTATGTAACGTGATACAAGAATGAAAACCACAGAAAGTGTGTTACAAATATGGGAACGAGAGTACCACGTGCGCGGCTGTGATGTTTTTGTTTTCACACGAAGTGGCGACAGCAAAGGATGGCACGTTAACTCCAGCCAACACAACTTTCTGGAAAAATGTACTCCAATCTGGCGCACGTTACGCAGTGGGAGGAGGGAAATGCGATAAAGAGAGGGAGTTGAACGAGGAAAAAAAAAGCGGAAACGAGCGCAGATCGAAACCAGAGGTGAGAAGGCGAGAATTTCCTTCGCGTAAACTTCTTCCTGTGTATCTGTTACCTAAATGGTTAAAGAGCATGGCTGAGAAACGCCGTGTATTTAAAAGCTACCTAATATTTTAAGCAGAAAAAAAGGGAAAAATAGTGATAGTGAGTGTGGGAGAGAAAGACAGAGAGGCAGTGAGAGTGAGTTTGTGTGCGTGCGTCTGTGTAGAGAGTGAGAGAGTGTGAATGTGTGTCAGAGAGTGTGAGAGAGAGTGTGTGAGAGAGAGTGTGAGAGAGAAAGACAGAGGTAATCAGAGTGAGTGTGCAAGCGAGCAAGCGCGCGTGCTCGAGAGTGAGTATGAGAGAGTGCGTGTGAGCGAGTGAGAGTGTGTGAGACAGAGAGAGAATAAGAGCGTCAGAGAAAGTGAGAGAGTGCGTGTGAGAGTGTGACAGGAGTGTGTGAGAGAGTGAGTGATTGCGTGAGAGTGCCAGAGTGTAAGAGTGAGTGCGTGAGAGCGTAAGAGTTAGTGCGTGTGTGATTGCGTGAGAGTGCGAGAGCGTGAGTGAGTGTGGGAGAGTTAGTGCGTGTGTGATCGCGTGAGAGTGCGAGAGCGTGAGTGAGTGTGGGAGAGTGAGTGTGTGAGAGTAAGAGTGCGTGAGAGTAAGAGTGCGTGAGTGTGTGAGAATGAGTGCGTGAGAGAGTGCGTGATTATGTGCGAGAGTGCGTGAGAGAGAGTGCGTGATTATGTGCGAGAGTGCGTGAGAGTAAGCGCGTGAGAGTGAGTGTGTGGGAGCGTGCGTGAGAGAGTGAGTGCGTGCGTGAGAGTGTATGCGTGCGTGAGAGTGAGTGAGTGGGAGAGTGAGAGAGTGCGTGAGTGAGAGTGAGTGCGTAAGAGAGTGCGTGAGTGAGAGAGTGAGTAAGTAAGAGTGAGTGCGTAAGAGAGAGTGAGTACGTAAGAGTGAGTGCGTAAGAGAGTGTGCGTAAGAAAGTGAGTGCGTGCGTGAGAGAGTGAGTGAGTGCGTGCGTGAGAGAGTGAGTGTGTGCGTGAGAGACTGAGTGTGTGCGTGAGAGACTGAGTGTGTGCGTGAGAGTGAGTGCATGCGTGAGAGTGTGCGTGAGAGAGTGAGTGCGTGCGTGCGTGAGAGTGAGTGCGTGAGTAAGAGTGAGTGCGTGAGTGAGAGTGAATGCGTGAGTGAGCGTGGGAGAGAGTGCGTGAGAGAGTGCGTGAGTGAGAGAGTCCGTGAGTGCGTGAGAGAGAGTGCGTGAGACAGTGCGTGTGAGAGTGCGTGAGAGAGAGTGCGTGAGAGAGAGTGCGTGAGAGAGAGTGCGTGAGAGAGAGTGAGAGAGTGCGTGAGTGAGAGAGTGCGTGAGTGAGAGAGTGCGTGAGTGAGAGAGTGCGTGAGTGACAGTGAGTCAGTGAGAGTGAGAGCGTGAGTGAGAGAGTAAGCGTGAGAGTATGCGTGTACGAGTGCGAGTGTATGTGCATATGTGGAGCAATCTCAAAAATCATTCAACCGTCCTTCATAATTCTTCCACCACTGGAAAGCTCTACTCTTTCGGATGGACATAAGGTATACAATAATTCCAAAATTTTATAATTCGTTTCAGCGGAGATTTTAATATTAATTTCAGCCACTTCAACTCCACTTCGTCAAATATCAATATCAGAGAACATTTTTGAGTCTGTTCCTGAACATCGCAGTATTTTATGATTTCAAGTTGAAACTAAAAGGGAAAGCTTAAAGTATTTATAATTGCGTTATTGAAGCGGAGAGGTGAGAATTGCATATTACATTTATATTACTGAGTTTCCTTCTAAACACTGGAGCTTTTGACAAAGCTGTCAATGTTTTCGTATTCAAGAAAAATAATCAACCTACAATTTTCAAAAATTTCCATTACTGTCATTTTCAACACCTTAAGTAGCAATGAATTCTCTTTGACCTCCCTAGATGAAACTTTGTATATTTATACTGTAGACCTAGCAATATTACAAATCACAATGCGCAAATAGAGGCCGCCATCGCATTTTATCCATTATGTAGAAAGATGCATCGTTTAACCTATTTAAACAAAACATTGTCCAATTTTACAAGACCTGGCAAATTATTGATTGCCATATAACTAAAGACTAAAACAAATCTCAATTTCAATTCTAAATTACTTTCAATGATTAAAAATTGCCCTCACACTCCCTTACTTTCAGCCTCTCGTGTGTGTGTGTGTGTGTGTGTGTGTGTGTGTGTGTGTGTGTGTGTGTGTGTGTGTGTGTGTGTGTGTGTGTGTGCGTATATAAAATTGTGACGCTTTACCAATCTGGACACAAACTTATGTACTAACATTACAGACCTCGCCTTCAAGTATAAACCAGCTAAAAGGAGGAAAACGTATGGCTAAAATTAACAAAATTTTAATTTTTTTCTGCAATTTTATTAACTGAAATGTTCTCTTTAATTTGGTATATTTTATCACTGCAAGGGCAATACTTATATTTTAAACGTATTCATAAAAATGGCACTGGATCTGCAATTTCGTACCAAGAATTCCGCACCACTTCATAGCAAAAGCTCTTGCAGACTTTGGAGTAGAGAGGTAAACTTAGCCCGTATTTTAGGAGAAGCTTTGTTGCACAAATTCGCGCTGCTGTTAAGTATGTCAGCTGTTGTGTGCTTAATTGATGTTGGTATATTTCTTTGCAAATACATATATTGCGACTATATTTATGCCTTTCGTGTGAATGATATTTTCTGATATAAATGAACCCTTTTCACAGAAACTATTCAAGATAGCTAAATTTTAGGATAAAAGAAAGAACCTCTAAGTGCTGCTTATGGACCTACTTTGGTATCAATAACATTTTTGGTTATCTTTCAAAGCATAACTCCTGATAAAATTTGATCAAAAATAGTATAATTAAGGCAATAAACCTATCTTTCTTAATGACAGACTTACTGTATAAAACACCCGCGAACTCAGAAGGTATACAATTACACCATGTAAAAATTAGTCTGATATCTTAAACAGCTTGTCAGATAATGGGTCACGAATTTAGCAGATTTAATGTTAACGGAATAGAATCTTTAATCTGCTCTTAAATTATGTTTACAAACATTATGAAACATCTTGAATAAAGCTCGGGGTTCCAGATACAATGACCGCCAAAGAAAATCTCACTGCACTCGCATCTATGTTGCATTATTTATCGCTGTACGAAGCCGTGGCCATTTCTTTGGTGGCTTTAGGCAACGCACCCTTGCACCGTGACCTAAAGGAGCCAATGGAATGGCCACGGCTTCGTACAGCGATAAATAATGTAGCATACATAAACCGGAGGTGCAGTGAGGATTTCTTTGGCGGTCTCTGTACTGTAGGTCAAGTTTCGATTCGCGAAATTATTTTAACAAATGGAACCCTCGATTATTAAGTACTCTTGATAAATCTCTCGCTCGTCAATTTGTCCCTAATTTCACAATCTTCTTTACATTACTTACGATAATGGAAACGAAGATGCAGGCTCCGCAAGATTTCAACAAGCACGTGTGATCATTCATTTAAGAAGTGTTGATAAAATGAATTCATTGTGTAAGACTTCTAGTCAACACAATCAAAGAGGGCAATCTTAAAAATTTAGTGCGTCTATGTTAACGAAAATAGCGTAGAGAGATTGCAAGGCAGGTAGTAATTCAAGCTAACTGCCCAAAAGTGTAAAAGTCAGTGGAACCGAAACTGCAGCTTCTCTGATAACAAAGCAATGAATTACTGGACTTTCGCATCTTGTACGAGTAACGGCTTTGTTTTATGTTGCCCTGAAGGATACTTTAACTTGGCGTTCAGGTGTCTGCTGATTTAGAGGCAAGCTGTTACTGATAACTGCAGATCAAGTCTTGTGTGTTATCTGCTGCTTCCCCCTTTTGCTAGACATACCCTGCAGTAATTTTAATTCTCCTCCTCGCATTCAAGAGAATGGCTTCAGATAGCAGCACTCACCCTCTTTTCAAATTAATTGCTTCGTATCAGCCCTTGCTTTCAAACCAAGAAGTTCAACTTCTGCCTTTCCAGCTTCTCATTCACAACAAACGGACCGACAAAGTTTTATTATGTCGCGTCGGTCATTCTTATCGTCATTTGTAGACCGTTTGAGAGCGAAATTCCATTATGTTTACTTTCTGTACTGCTAGACGCGGTCCTGCACTCGATCCAAAACTTCAATATCGCAATTTTGTTTGTTGTACTTAGCTTTACATCTCCAAAGAAGATAAAGCTTTTTGCAAAGCCCTGTATTAATTACGACTACTTAATTGGCATTTAATTATGGAATTTTCCAAGCATACCAAAACCAAAATTGCCACATCGTCTTTCCTAAGCAATTCATACTTTACTTCCATGAAACTGTTTTAAAATGTGTTCCAAGGATTTTTATATGATATATGATATATGTCATACGCCTGGGAAGTCCTATTCGTAATTGATATGACTGGCAAATATGATAAGTATTTCCATGTTCAATTGAGCACCACGTAAGAAACAATCACGTCATTATAATTTTTTCAGTGCCTTCCGATTATCTCAACACAATAGCAATAAAATAAATGACCGTTAGGCAACCACGGCCAACATTAGCAGGTTACTCAAGAAGAAGATACAGGAAGACGATCAAGCAGCTAAGGATATTATTTCTGCTCACACTTATGTATCATAGAACGACGACAATGTGACACTGTAGTTCAAGCGAAATTGAATAAGAAAAGTATGCCCATCTCTTTTTAATATCGATCAATGTTTAGTTTTACGGACCCTTGGCTGCTCATTTGGGGCTTGTTTCATCCTACTAATTACTTCATTTATTCAACGTTCTATACGACCTACCCGGTTAAAGAGCATTAAACAAGCATGTAATCTAAATCCGATTAGTCTGCTATACTTTTAGCAACTGCTTCTCTTCCATGTCTTCAATCCCTTTGACCCTATAAGCAGGTTCAAGTCATGCGGATAGCGTCGCTGTTGTAATACATCATACACGTTAAGTCAAAACGTGAAACTGTAGCCTATTAAGGGCCGAGCACAAGGGGGGAAAACCAGATATGCATCACATTCATATGAATTTCTCTAAACACTAAACTCTAAACACTATTATATAACTTTTGCAAACTAATCTGAGGAAAACTCAGTTTTCTATCTACCTTATATTAAAACTAAAAATTAAACCCTAGCGCAACAGCCCGTGAAGGGCCAAGACCTACCGCCCAGCCGCTGCTTCCCCCACCTCTGCCTACTACAGGCGTCATTGGTGAGGTGCAGTACTGGAGGGTGGGATGTGGTCAGCGCCCCGATCCTTCCCGGCCAGTTATGCGGCCTTCACGACCTGGGGCCGCTACTTTTCCATTAAGTAGCTCCTCAACTGGTCCCCCCGGGACTAACGAGGCTGAGTGCATCCCGTGTCAGACCTCCCAGAGGGGATAAAATCCCCATGCTGGTACCGGGGATCGAACCCGTGTCCTCCGCGCCAGAGGCAAGCGCACTACCAACTGCGCTACGGAGGCGGTCCCTACCTTATATTAGTCGAGTAAAATTTAACAAAATAGTTTCATTACACATTTCGGTAGGTACAAGATGAACAGGGGAAACCGAATCGAGCGTCAGACGTTTAACAGCGGGTCGTTATGTATCGGCCTTGAATTACTATACTCTTTCCATGAGATCGCAATAATATTAAAGCATTCAAACCGATAATAATTGATATATTGGGTATGGCTGCAACCACAAAAAAGTTATGTGTAATAAATTGTATGTTTTAAAGAGAAGATATGCAGTTTCTGCAGTAGATTTTGTCTACCTCTTAAGGTTTATCAGTTATATAAAATTATACAAAAATCCCTTCCAAAATGAAGAGGACTTACAAAGGCTATTCCCAGATAATTCAACATATACTATTTATTGGTTATGTAAATATCTTAAATACACACATGTATTTTAATCAAAATCGTTAGATATTCCATGTAAAGGCTAGTATACTGAGGGATTTTCTTAAAAATATCCGTGTTGTATTCTTGAAGATTCAGAACTTAAATACAGGTTCATGTGTCACATTTGTTTTTGAGTTCTACTGCTCACACTTACGCACACATGGATACATTTGTTTAAAAAAACTTCTGTATTTGTATTCGGGGTCTCAAAACACATTTATGGTGAAATCTTGACATGCAATTTTTGGATGGAATGCAACACTTCCTGTTTGATGAACGTGATAAAAAAAAAAATAAATAAAAATAAATAAATAAAAAAAAAAAATGAACGTAATGTTGCGACGCAACACATTTTCACCTCAATTCCTTCCATCCTGTTTAAGCTGAGCAGCCACAGAAAATAGTGAAGTAAATTGCTGCTGTAAGCAAATATATAATTACATTTTTATTCATTCCCAGAAATATAAACAGTTTGGTTAAAAGCTTATAGCTGTATCGTCAGTGTGCTGAAAAAGCGGTATTGCCATATAGGTTACAAGAGTAACAATCTAGTAGCACAGAGTTGAGATTCCTTTTTAAAATAATCAATGACTATGAAACTACCACATAATTTGAGTGCTTTTATCTCGGAAGCACTAGTGTATCCCATTCCAGAAGATATGAGATATATTATTTTTAATTATCTTTTCACAATTACCTTGCTATAAGTTTAAGTACTGGTAGAAAAAGTTCTACTATCAGTTCCCTTGTAGCTAATACATTCATATTATAAATACCTCTAGGAGCCGTTAACAAAATGAGCTGTATATAAAAGGTGTGTGGTTTATTTCTGGCGAATATTCGATTACAAATTATAGATACGAAATGCAGTCTGCTAAGAAATACCATTCATACCTACTATCTTTAATAGCTTCTGGCAGAACCTCCCTCACCTTCTCTTTTTCCTCATCCATTCCGCATTTTCCGATACCACCCGCTCGCAACGATAGTAAAACTACTTTTTCTTGGGCGTTAATAAAAATTACAACATAAGTAAACGTTTAACAATACACTAACTGGTCTCTGTTCCTAACACCTGCAATACGATAGAACAGCAGTATATCTCGCAGGCGTAAACAAAACGTCTGGGAAGAACGAGCCCAGTAGACCACAGCCTACAAGCCGGGAATTTATTTAATTAGTAAATATTTTGAATTTCAGGACGACAGATGGTAACCCCCACCCTTGCGCAATTTTGAAACCCTGCTTTGTCATGTGCTATCGTGAATACTTTATTCGCTCCCTGCTGTAACTTTCCCGCTGTGTCCAGTTTAAATTAATTGAAAGTAGTCGTCTCGAAAGACAAAGCAAATTGAAACTGGCGAAGAGAATAGGAGTTAATTGCCTACATGTCAGACAATATAAGCAGAGATTTAAATGTACTTTACCATGCAAATTATGCCGCTCTCTTGGCCACCAGAGCTACGACACACTTACCTGAAACAATAAAACAACACTCCGTCAGATTTACCATAAAAGCAACATAATATATTCATTTATGTGTCACATAATTACAACTACTTACAATTAGTCATTATAACATCATATTTATTTGAGGAATTCTAAATATGACTTTCATCCCAAAGAAGAAAAATGTTCTATTTGAGTGAAGTTGCTATGTTAATGTAAATTTAAATTTACCCTTTACATTTTACCCTTTTAGACTGAGTGTCTATTTAAAATGCATTTAAGTGAACATAATCAGATGTGAGGTATTCACAGGACTTTCCAAACGACAAACTCGCGCTTCACTTACGTATCGTAATACTCATATAAAAATTGATTCCTCTAACCATTTTATGCTACGAGCTTTTGCTTAGGAATAATTTGAAATGAAGCAACAAGAATGTAATTAAAACAGGAGGAAAAACATGCAAATATTAGATCGCAGCTCTTGCTTCATACGCTATTCATTTCAAAAGCTACATAAATGTTAAATTTGTCTTGTCAATAAGTGAAAGAAATATTTTAATAAAAATCGTTTCAGGCTTATTTTGTTTGTTTGTTTGCTTGTTTGTTTGTTTGTGAAAGTAACAAATAACGAAACTCTTTCCATGTAAAAGATAATTTGCGGAGAGAAAGTTTCTTGAAAATATCCATATTTCATCCTTCGAAAATGTTTGCTATACTTGAACATAAATACACTATTTATTACACTTTTCGTTCCTGTTGTCTCACCCTCGCCACCATATACACCCGGTTTTTCTTTCATTTGGACTCAAGGAACCATAAAACGCTAGTATGTCCGGTGATATCTAGATATCCAATTTTTGCGTTGAATATGGCACTTACCTACTGCAACTACCATTGGTAAGCGAAAAAGAAACTAAAAATACTAATCACAGAGTAGTACGCGTTTCTTGCCTACTATGGTGCTCCTTGAAATTTACATTTTCAGAAGATTGCGCAAGGAAGAAGTATTTTCACATAGCGTATTCTTATTCTCAAAGCTTCTAAACTCTACTTTCGAAGAACTAAACCACACAATATTCGAATGTTAATGTTAAACGTTATTATAGCAGAACCTCTCAAAACTTAAAATTGCACCGGGTGCAAATCCAAGGTGTAGACCTTCCTTGCACCGTGCATCATGGCGACTAGGCTAAGCTTGGATCAACTGGCGCGCTGCAGCCAAGAATCGTGGAAGTGTGTGTTGATAGACGGTTTGTTAAATGCATAACGGTAACACTATATTAAAAAACGTTAGTCAACAACACCTGTTTATGAAAATGTGTGACTTTTAGGTAGTTCAAAGCAATTTAATAAATTACAATTATAATCTGTATTAATGAAAAATATGTTTTGATTTTATTATAGGATGTTACTCATCTGCAGTCGATGCCTGATGTATTTGTAAGGCCCTTTTCAATTGCAGTTCAAAGTGTGCCTCCTGATTTAAATTTCGAATTGATAGATTTGCAAAACAATAATCATCAAAAAGGTGTATTTTACCATACAAAATGTTTGCCCGAATTTTACCATAAGTTGCCAAAGGAAGAATTTAAGGTGCATCAAGAAGCAGTGAAGGTTATTTCTGATTGCGTGAGAATATTTCTGACTGTAATTTAAAAAATACTCTCAGAATTGCTGTCAGCTGATACCTTGTTCCAGACATTACTCATATTATTGTACATACAAAAGGAAAGAAGAAATAGAAATAAACTGTCTGAGCAAACCAAATTTAAACAGAGTAGTTTTATTTATTGAAAATTCTTTTGCACCGGTAACCATCGCATCGAATTGAGCGTATCCACCCACCGCCAGATGCAGTTGCCAACTCAAGTTCAGGCAAACAACATGAATGAGAAAACAACTAAATTAGTATTTTATCTATGAAAATAAATAACTAATCAGGAATCACAATCGAGTAGAAAACGAGTAAATTCGTATGATAGCAATACACAACTGGAAAAAAATATATATACCGGGTGTTTAAAAAAAGTGTCCGATCTTGCAACAGGAGCTTGGATTGGTCAACACTAGAATAAATGTTCCTATAAACGTATTTCCAGAAACAAATACCTGTTGAGGTATGAGCCATTTTACTCATGTTGAGTGTGAGTTGCGTTTGGTGGAGCAGTCATGTAGATGAGGCATCAGAATCGCTTTAGTTTCAAAGTGTGGGCAGGAATTGTGGGTGACAGACTCCTAGAACCACGCATTTTATCGAACAGATTAACGGGTGCTGGCTGTGTATCATCGATTCCTGCGCGATGGGTTACCGGTCCTTATGGAGGATATTGTGCCCCTAGAAAGACACGGCATGTAATTTTTGCATGACGGAACACCACCCCATTTTGTGCGACAATACTTAAACCAAACATTTAATGGACGATGGATTTGTCGAGGAAGTCCAGTAATATGGTCTCCCCGTTCGCCGGAGATCAATCCATTGGATTTATGGCTATGGAGACATTTAAAAGACATTGGTGTATGCCAAACCCATTGACAATGTGCATACGTTAGAAGGGCGTGTGAACAATGCATGTGCCCAAATCGGAGAGCACCCAAGTGTGTTTGAAGGAGTTCAGGATTCTTGGAGAAGAAGAGTTGAATCATGTGTAAGAATGCATGGAGGGTCTCCCTTAATAATATCGCTGTTTATCAACAATTGTTCTGTTAACCGTTTGTAGCAAAGTTCTCACTAGACCACACTTGGTGGATGAAGCCCATTGTCTGGTGTAAGTACCTACTCAACACAAGTAAAATGGCTCATATCTCAACACGTACTTGTTTCCGGACATATGTTCACAGGAACATTTATTCTAGTTTTAACCAATCCCAACTCCTCTTGCAATATCGGACACTTTTTAAACACCTATATATATAACTAGATCATTAAAACTATAATAGATTTGGTCATAAAAAAACAAATTAACCAATTTAACACTGCGCATCGCATGTAAACATTGCGCAGTCAGGAAGAAATCGTGGTGAAAGCGAGAAACGAGGGAGACGGCAAAGCGAGCGAGAGAAGCGTAAGGAAAGAGCGACTGGAGTTTTCGTAGTTGCATTTTGCACCTTGCATTGTGCAATGTACTGATGCATGCACCGTAAGAGGCCCTGTATTATAGCTTCGACATGCAGAATGATTCTGTGACTATGCTACAAGTTTTAGTGTTAACAGAGAAGACAATGATTATGCATATATTCCATACAGGAATCCATGTCCGGAAACGTCTCCCTTATTATATATAAGCACTAGTGTGTGTTGCAAGAATGCTGTCTGTAACATATATTTGTGTGAAACTCTTCATTCTGAAGTGATAGATTATGGTAAATTGTAGTTTTCTTTAATATAGGCCAAGAAGTCACCATGGTGATATTTACCTGTAGGTATGTTAACATTGTTGTAATCATGAAGATTCACATTACGAAAACTTGCTGAATATGCATTACATTTATGGAAAAGCAGAAAGTAATGGATGAAAAGCATCAAGACTTTATCGGGCGATATATCCTTTGCGGCGCCAACCAAGCTGTACTATATTTAACGTCTTCACCAACGTCTCGTAAAATGCGAGCAAACTTAAATTAAAATGGTGCAAGGAGAATTCACAGAACTCCTCAATTCGAGGAACATGTGTTGCTCTAGTAAGTGAGCAGTCATATCTGAGTACCCGAAAGATTGCAAACTGTATGGCTTCCTCGCAATTTTTTGTGCGGAGAGTTCTACGTAAGCCACGTCTTTAATGTTTGTAAGTGTTCTAAATAAATGGAACTTTAAATTATAAGGGTTTGGATTAATTATTATCACTGTGAAGCATTTTCGGACATGGGTTGCTATATGAAAATTGTTGGTAACTGGGTCCTCTATTATCCTTAAAAGTTTGTAACATAGTCACAGAATCATCCTGTATATTACAATCCTTAAGCAGACTATATTACATTTTGCATAACATAGGTCACAATCTACTATGAAACTGCTAACCAGAAACCGCACTGCTTAACTGGTATGGCAAATTCAACCTTGCCTACAACTAGTTGGTAAACTTTCACTTTTAGGGAGAACAATTTCTAAATTTCAAATTTCGCAACAGTAAACTAGCATTGAACGTAATTTTAATAATGCATTCTACGTTATTGAAAAGGACTTGATTGTACACACATTCAAATCACTCTCTGTCACACTCGTTTTCCCCCTCTTCTTCCCCTTTATCTTGCCTTATCACTTTATCTATAGTCAATGAGGATGTTTGTATTACACCCAACAAAAATCTATATGGATATTTCACCAGAAACGTACTTTTTGAGGTGCTCCAAATACAAAAAAAGCATTTTAGACAAAGAGGGCATGTGTGCGTGTGTATGTTTGTGAGAGAGACAGGGAGAGAGAGAGAGAGAGAGAGAGAGAGGGAGGGAGAGTGAGAGAGAAAGAATAGCGTAACTCACAAATGAACTAGCGGATAGATATCAAATTTGGTATTTAAGTTAAGCATCTTCGAAAGATATGACGCGAAGGTTTTGCTGAACATACCCTCACCACAAATTAATCATTTATATGGAAAATTTGTCTGTATTTTTTGTTTCCTCAACAAGTTGTTCTTGAAGATTTCTTTTAATACCATACGCATAAGATATTTATATGAGTAGTAACATTTCAATTTTGAAATTCCTGCGAGGCTTCTGAAGTCGTTCCTACTTTTACATAACTCGTGTTCGTAAGAGATAAACAAAACTTACTACTAAAAATATAGATCTTAGTAAAACACACAGTTCATGCGAACTTTTCGTAGCCTTAACAATACCCGCGACATTCCTTGTTATTGGTTAGAGTTTTCGCACACCTTTTGACGTACTGTCTCGTTATGTACCGGAAAGATTTCAAGACCAAAATATAGTGATCAGCTTTTAAACAATTGTCACTTCAGACTCCTGCATTCTCTTGCATCCACAAAGAAACTGCACAAAAGGCATTTCTGCAAAGGTTTTATGCGGATCAGCAACAAAGGAAACAGAAAAATAAACTCCTGTAAGAAGTTTCTAGAAGAATGCGTAGAGAAGTCAAATTAATATAATTAATCAGTTTTTTTATTTCTTCTACATAGATGCATTACCTGGACTTACTTGGCATTATAAACCACTCTGGGTTATGGCTAAACGAGATGCGTGTTTGAATCTATTAGTAGACGAATTAGCGTTAATAGCAGCATACGGAATGCAAATACGATCCTTGCCGCGGCGTAAGACACTTGCTAAATGGCTTTTAATGCACTCCGTGGCCTGAATACCCTCAGCTCGACCCAGCTTAACAAAGAGCAATAAATTATCATTTGCATCCCAGAGACTGTGATTACAAGCTCCAGGAGCCCAACGGCTAATGCTTATTGCCGCCGACACGGTTCACCGTATCACTCCCTTTCTTGCTCTGCTGAGTGCAGCTTTCATCCACACGATTTACAGAGAAAGAAACATCTCATTTGTTACGGCCACATCAGTATCTCTGCCTACTGGCATTTGTGCTTGATATTCATATAAACAAACTGGACTGAAATTGGGTTACACGAGTATAACCTCTTAAACTCCCACAAACGTTTTACGAGTTTGGAGAATATTTCAGCCTATATCTGTGTGGAAGAACCGTGAGCGAGCACGCACGCACGCACGCACGCACAGTTTAATATTCTTACAGGGAGTCATTGGCACACAGTGTTACTAGGATTTTTTTTTTTTTTTTTTTTTTTTTAACTTTTCTTGTTAAAGTAGTTCGAAAATAAAAATACACGTATCCCGGTTTTCTCTCTCCCTTAGGCCCAAGTTCAGCATGAAAACCACTACATGCAAAGTAGAATGATCCACTAATAATGTCTAATTACATGCATACATCGGTGTTCAAAAAGTATTAAACGAATGAACTTACAAAAGTCTGAAATTATTCTCTTCAATTTTTCTTTCCTGAAGACAACCGAGAAAATGAAACAAAGCCTCGGCCGAATTTCTCTTCGCTACATGCCATCTTTGTTGTAATATACGAGTATTTAGTGCCTTGTTACTTGTAGTCTCGGTACGGGGCAGAGTTGTGCAATCCCGTTCCAAGCAGATGATCATTGAGCGGAAGGCAGCCCTTACAGCTCAAAACGTTAGGTATACTTTTCCCGGCGAATAGGGACCCTATGGTAGAGCAAGTCGAGACGTGGGTATATGTTTTCGATGTAGGTATTTTCACTATACAAAATCACAGCTCCATCTGCGACATCAATGTGACAATGACTATAGATGTGGACTATGTGCGTGTACAAAGCATAATCCCAATAAACAGTGCAACCAAGAGACAACAAAGGTCTAAAAATGAATGAGATGGATAATAACGGAGACCATACAGGATTTAAGACTCATTACCCACCTACGGTACAAGAATATAGGCTGTATCTCGTAACATATGTTTCCTTTCTTTCTAACTTAATATTGCCTTAGGCCAGATTTTGCCGCCAGCTTTACAACTTACTTGCCACGTATTTAGATAGACAGAGGGTTCACAATCTGTGAAGAAGCGGAGTGACGTACATCTCATAAATGTGTTACACCCGCATGGCATTCTCTATTCGCTTTTACAAACTATTCTTACAGACAATTCTTTTTATACTTCATGTTAATCGAGATAAGCGTTTGCAGAAATTGTCTTATTCCATGCTTTCTTGCAGGTACAATGGGTTAGGGGAATACTGTAGTTTAAGTGATAGTCAAATTTTGTAAGAGCTGGTCTTATGCAATGGGCTTAACATTTCGTTCTCTTTGCAAAAAGGCTAGGACAAAATAATCACGATGTTCTATTTGAGGAAAGTATTTGAAAATTGAAACCAATAACAAGAAATATCTGGAAATGGTAAACTCCACAAAAAATGTATTTGGCATAAATTGTAGGTTTTAACGAGATCTGCATTTTTTGTGCATTAAGATTTTCTTCTCTCTTACTACTTTCCAAGACATACCAAATTCTTACAGCATGATTCAGTAACAATGTCTAGTTCCTTGCAGAAAAATACAGATATCAGTAACCAAACCTTTATATTTGCACATTGTACGCATTTCACTAACAACAATAATAATAGTCGTTTGAGCAATTTTTGACAAAACCAAATTTTTCGAATTATTTTCCATGTGAACGTTATTTTGGATGTGGTGGGGGACCTTTATTGAAAGTATTTGTGTCTCATCCTTGGAAGATAGTGAACTTAAATACCAAGTTTGGTATTTAACCAACTTTTTGTTTTAGAGTTATGCTATTCATAGACAGATTTACACACAGACACACACTCACATGCGCACAAACCTGTTTCTAAACAACTATTTTTTCCAGTTTCAGGGAGATTGAAAACATGTATTTCTAGTTATATCTCGGTATCGAATTGTTGGCTGGAATACAATACTTCTCTTCTTACTGTAAGTACTTAATAGAGAATGTAAAAGTGGTTTTAGAAGTGATACGCAACGGATCAGAAGATTTAATACTGAAGTACATATAATATTTTACCTTTTTCGAAATACAGATTCAGAAGTACCAATAAGCTGAGTTTCACACACCAAGCAAGTCTGTTGTTCAGACGCTTATTTAATGCCTTTCTCGTAGAAAGACATGAAATGGAGATAGTAGGAGTGAGGGCGATAAAGACAAGAGCAAGTGTACCAATAGTAGCCATCTTGAGGTACCTACATCAGATTTATTACAAGTGATTCGCTGGTCTCTCTCACGTACCCCACTGAAGAGAAATTAACCCTGCCTCCTTCATTAAGGTGGCGGGCTTGCCACTGTTTACAAACTCCATGTTTCTCTGTATATCGCAGCAAGATAAATCTCTGGCACTGCACATCCCCCACATCGGTAACAAAGGCTTTCATTAAGGACTTCTCCCTACCTTCCTTTTATCATCTTATGCATCCCCATCCTTCCTTTTCCTTGATATTAACTCGTTTTTCTTTTCATCTCTGTCTATTCCCTTTTTTATTTTTCCATCCTCCCCCGCTTCTGTTTCAGTCTTTGTCTGCCCTTTCTAATATGGCAGCCCTACACTACAAGTGTAGAGGTATATTACACCAGGCACTCGTGTTAAGAAGGCTTCCATTTGCTGATATAGGGATCCAGTATCATGGGACCAGTTAATTAGGCGGAGTTTGTGGTTTAATACCAAGATTTTTATGGGTATTTATTACACCATCATTCTCTATTCGCACTGTTTTATAAGACCTTCATGTTTAAAAATATTAGTATCTGGTGCATTACAATTACATGCCTTTTTTAAACAATTCTTTAACAAACTATTCTTACCAACTTATTTTTCTATGTACTTCAGTGTAATGGAGATAAATATTCGCAGAAATGGTTTTATTACATATTTTCTCGTAGGTACAAGAAGGCAATAAGGGAATAACGCAGGGTTAAGCGAAAGCCAAATCTTCAAAACAACTGCTGTTTTTATCATAGCTTTGATATTCCGTTCTATTTGCATGACCACGAGAAATAAAACGATTTTGCAGTTGAAAAAGTACGAAGTATATAAAAATCCAAAACTATGAAGAAAAATAATTTGGAAATGGTAATACCACAAAAATTTCTATTAAATACAAAATGTGTGATTTATCAAAATCCATCACATTTGCGGTATGATAAGTTTTTCGGCCTCTTACAGTTTACCGGTTATAAGCAAGACATTTTATTGTGAATGAAAAGAATTACACAGACTATTTCATGGAAATTGAGGTTATGTAAATATTTGTCATGCAAAGATCTGTAGATTATATTCTGCGAATGTTGATAACCATCTCCGATATCATTCTTATACTGTAGCTATTGCTTATGTTGCCAAATTACTCTGACTTTCTTTATTGCTATAGATATGTAAGTGCCCATTATCGGCTGAATTCTCAGTCGAGTAGTGCGTTAAACCCCGCTATTTGCAATGTCCAAAGTAAAGAGAGAAAGAAAAGGGGGGAAATACTGAGAGAAATTGAAAGATGTGATGAGTAAGCGAAGAACAATTTCTTAAAACTTCCAATGAGTCAACCTACTGCAAGACCTGCCATTTTTATAGGAGCTTCTGGAGATAAAATTAAGATAATTCGCAAACGGGCACAAGAGTTAAGTTTAAATGGTATAAAGCATATTCTTGCTACCCCAGGAAAATACCACAGTACAAGACCGCACAATCTGTAGTCAACGTCGATCGTTTCGATAAATATTACCTATACAAGATTTTTACGTTATTGAAAAGCGTGTTCCTATCACCAATAAGCTGCTGCCTATTGTCCAGCGGAACGAAGTTCGCTTTGGAAAGTACACAATTTTGGAGCTGGAGTTTAGAGGAAAGTCCAGAACAAAAGAAAGGCAGTTACAGAACGTCCTCACATCGTAGCTCGGGGTCATGATTACCTGACCAGAATAAAGCGTTTGCGAAAAAGTGGGCTCAGTATTTTCTAAATTGACGAAAGCTGGATGGATGGCAATAGGTATCACAATCTGCAAATGCTGCCAAAAAGAAGAGGAATTTGACTCCTGTTGCTGCCATTTTGAACAACTTGCTGAATAAATATTTATCTTTGCTTAACTTAAATGTTTGCAAAAAATAAATAAATAAATAAAGAACCAAATAAATAAATAAATAAGTAAATAAATAAATAAATAAATAAATAAATAAATAAATAAATAAATAAATAAATAAAATGTCCGTCCTGACATTCGCAGGCTTGCACCAACCCTCCTGGACCTCAAGTTCTCATACCAAAGTTGGGTTAAGGTGTTGAGGGTAAGAGCCTTGGCCAAACCTTATCCTGATAATGCCAGTGGCATTTCCATACGCAATGTGGTGGCATCTTCACCATGTCTTTTTGAATGGTAGCATAATGTTTGCCTTTTGAAGCCTTTGTAAAAGAGCGTTCGCCGGTCTAGCGCTGAAAGTTAGCACCACGGGGGCCTGGAAGTCTCCTGGTATAATGCTCTGCTTAGCCAGCTAATCAACATCCTCATTGAAACGTATTCCTGTATGTTCTTTAATCCATAAACAATGAACTTACGGACCTTCAGCTATTGCGACACTCACAAGATCAATATCGCCCCAGATTGCGTATCTACGAAAATACTCAATATCACTCATTCCATACACGTAGCATTATATTGCTCTCCTTTATTGCACAACGTATACTAATACATGCAACTGACTATAATTCACTTTCCGGATATGGTAGTTATGTATCTACGCAGTTATAGATGTTTATGCTTCAAATAAAACACTAATGCCGTTTAAAATTGCGTGTCCGTTTCAAGACTTAACACTGCTTATTTGCGCATATGTAAAATTATATTGCACTTTTTTATTTCATAACTTGTAGTAATACATGCAAGTGATAACAATGCACACTCAGGATATGGTAATTAGAGTTATAGGTCGCGCGTTACTTCTTGACGAATGAAAATGTTATATGAAAGGTTGAATGCGAGTCTCTACTCAGCTTTTGCGGGAACGAGAGAGAGGAGGTACAGTCTGCAGTGAGATGACGCGCATGCTTCTGAGCTGAAGTAGTACAACACTGCAAATCAATTTATGACACTTGCAGTAATATCAGCCACACGTATTATACACTATACCTCTATAACTGTTGGGGCCCTAATGACCAAGTTGTCGACGGGCCCTTAAACCCAATACACTCACTCACTCACTCACTCTATAACTGTTTCCACTTAACTTTCTTGCATTTATTCTATTCCCGACATCTCTCCCTCGTCTGAATTGCTATTTTCGTTGCATGCATACATACATCCGTACAAACTTTTGCAGTCGACTGTATACACAAACGCGACAGAGGAAAACAGAGGTGTCTGTTATCGTAGCATAAACATTTGCTGACCTGTTTATTAAGGGCAGGCTCACTCATTGGATTTCTGCTCAAGGTCATTCGTCAAGAACAAACGCGCAACCTATATATGTGGTTATAGATGTATATGCTTAAAATAAGGCTACATATGTAAGTAAAGTCACCCAAAAGGAACGGAGGGTGGCCCCAACGACTTTGACGAGGCAACAGTAGTGATCTTAAATCACTACTTATTAACTGAGGATAACTTTGCACCTACGCAAGATTCGCCTAACCTAAGTATTTCTGACGAAACAGCGGTTCTTACGCATACGCAGTCTTCACGCAATATCGTAACACAAGTGCCATAATTCTTTGGAGTTATTTAATATTTTATTACCGCACGACTATAAAATACACCATATTGATTAATATAAAAAATCTATTGGTGCAGATGAGCGTTCCATAATAGATGTTCTAGCGTCTGCAACAACTTCTAGCAGCCGTTAAAGCTAAACCGTTAGGAAATATTGCCTAACTTAGATGCCATTTCTAGACAAAATTCATCGTGAATAACGTAAGGTAAATAAATGAATTACCTACTTTAAGGATACTCCTACATATAACGCATTTGTGAATTCGTTACGAGCAGAGAAGTATTTCATATTTTTAAAATTACAAGTAGTATCACTGACAGAAGTACTGTGAAGCGTGGAGATTTAATGTGGATTCGAGTCAACAATTAAGCATTACGCATTACAGCTAGCTAGCAACAGTTAACACGCCTGAGGTCAAAGCTGAATGCTACGTCAGTGCTAAATATTTACTTAAGCTTCTTCACATATAGTCTCTGCGAGTGGTTCTGTGCCGATATTCTAATTGTATTTATATACATTTTATTGTACTGTGAGATAAACAACGTCACGATTTAAGTTTTCAAACGCTTATACGCTCGTAATATTCATCCCTGCTGGTGGGTTGTAGAGTAAAAACTTCGAATTAAAATAGTTTCTACCTCTGTAAAAGACGTAAGTAAATATTTAGGGCAAAAAGTAAATTGAAAGCTTCGGCAATAGATACAAAGTATGTGTTATGTAGATATTTAAACCTAGCCGGAGCATTAGAGAAAGTTAACCAAATGCCTTGGATTCATTTCCAAGAGAATACAAAATTCTTGTAAAATGAGACCAAATAAGTATGATTTTAAATTAAGTATTGTCTAATTATGCATAACTACTATGTAGTATTAATTACAGCACTGGAGGTTAAATGTAAATCCAGGTTTTATTAAATAAAAAGAAAATGCTATACTCACAATTAATAAAACAAGGGGGGGGGGAGCTAAAAGAGTGTCACATGTGCTGTGCACCATTGCTCTATCGAAACAAAATAACAAAAGGAGCTAAAATATTAAAATGATACCGTTATAGTGACGACTGGTAGTGTTGCGACACTTTGCGCTCACGTGTTATACATTCCAACAAAATCTCATCACATCGTCATCAGCACCACCGTACGAAAAACTGACCCTTATTTTGGAACGGTTAGGCTTAAGCCTTTAGGTTACATCGCGTCGCGTTGCCAGGTTAGGTTAATAAGTTAATTTTTATTCTGGATTAAAGACAAGTAAGGCCCTCCTCTAGGTGAGCAGTGTGGTGTTGGTCACACAGACTGGTTTCTTTAAGGAATGCTCCTCTGAAATTTAGAAAAAAATCTCTTGAAGATCACACTGCCCTTTTTTTTCATGAAAAAACAAATACCTAAGCCTTGTGTGTTGTAAACTATTGCAAGTATTTTCCGCAAGTAAAAGTATAGGTAATCCTACTTTGGGGCATATGAATCCTCATGTTTATGCATTGAAACCTAGTAACTGGCGCACATGCCTTAATCATCCACTAATGAGTAATACTCTATTAGTCTGTAAAACTATAAAAAATATTTCTAATAAAATGCTCATCTAGTTTTGCTTTCCGACAAATTAACTTTAATATGCGAATCACTTCGACATGTTTGAAAATTTTCTTGGCAACACTTACTATTGGAATTCCCTCCTATATCGCGTGGACGTGCTGCAGGTCGCACATGCGAAATTTAAAACCATGCGACGAAGTAATTGGTCTTAAAGACCATCAATAGCTCCGAAACCATTACCGATACAACAAAACTGTATCAATAGAACCGGAAGTTTCATTGCTGATTCTACCACAAAATCTTTCATTTTCAGCTTTCAGCCAACTCATACATCTCGATTCTACAGCAACCAACACAATAGACACCACCTTTCCCAAAATAAAGTTCCAAGTTTGTTGCCTGGAAACAATGTCGCCGTGTTGCCAGTACACCTAAGAAAGGGACATATTCGCCTCCACTCATGCATACACAAACTTCATTAATTTACCCACCTTACTCTCAAGAACACCCTTGTCTTACAACTCAATGACTTTTAGTTGTTGCTCTCTTTGGGCTGTTTTCCTGTTTCCATGAGCTTTTGTTTCTGTTTTTCTTTTTTTAATGACGAGGAAAGTGCCAAGAATTCTCCCTCTTGTTTTGCTGAAGCCTTCTCTATCTTTCTCACCGTATTGTCTTGTTTTCTTCTTTTCGGGAGAAGTTCACAACTAGTTTCGAACGAAATTCGTATTGACACAGTTAAAGTTTCTCTCTCTGATGTTTTGTACCCCTACGTGTTGAGAGATACAATTCTGCCAAATGTTGTTTTTTTTTTTTTTTTTTTTTTTTTTTCTGTAGCTCCCCTTCTTGCTAACTTCCATCCAAGACAAAAGCTTATTCCTCTTCTGCAATGTACCATCATTGGCAAATATGTATGATGTAGGAAAGCAAATTATTTCTGGCCTGAGGCAGTTAGTATGCGGGTACAAGCGCGCGCGCTCTCTTTCCCATGAACTTGAGCTGCTGAGACATCTTTTGTAAGTATTCCCTTCTGTGCCGGATAATTGCCTGTGGGTATAGGATTACACCGTTTCCATTGTTGACCGACCGTCTACCCTTTCGCAGCTGCACTTGTTACCGGAGATCCAGGTATTGAATAGCCAAGTAAGTAAAGAGGAAATGGCCTTGTCATAAACATAATTGCAGGAAAATATGCATGCGAGAGAGACAGAGATAGCTATATCTAAAGGTCTTATTCTGAATGACACAGAACCGCAAATGGTAATTATAACAATCATGATAGTTAGGGTGTATCCATATAGCCTGGGAAGATTAAATGACCACCTCGTCAATGTTAACTCACCGGAAAAATAAAGAAAAGAAAAATGATCAGAAAAAGATCATAAGAGAAACACAGAAAAGCATCATAATCTTCAATAAAAATATTATCTGAGCAACAAGAACAGTATAACACCTGGGAGTGATAAATTCAAAACCCAGAATCACGCCACATTTAACCTCGAAAATCAAGAAGCAAAAATCGCCCTCAGCACACTGAAACACCTATCGAAAGATGAAACTAAGGTCTCTCCATCACTGTATTAAAACATCTCAACAGCCCTGGTAACGCCTGACTTCACCCGATGCTTCCATTTTGTCCAGTGGCATTTTGTCATGCGATCAATATTTACTCAATTCGCTCCAAGGTGAGCATTCCAATCCTAATATGAACTGTTATGTATTCACTTTCATGAAACTAAACATCAGCTATTGGCTGTAAATGGCGAAAAATGGATAGTAGGAATATGGATTGTTGATGGTTCCATTGGCATTTTCTGAGAACTGAATCAGCCACATCATAGGTAAGGCTGTGATGGGATGGCACTTGAATATATAGAAAGTCAGCGAGATAAACTGAAATTGATTCTGGGCGTATTGTATGGAGTCAAATCAGTGAACAAGAATGGGTCGAAACGGTAGCGATGTGGAAGTACTACATGTGCCGTGTTTCTGTCATTCCTATGCAACTGCGTACAAAAGCACCGATTTCAAGCGAGAAAATACGAGAGAAACCGAGAGAAGAAGAAGAAGAAGAAGAAGAAGAAGAAGAAGAAGAAGAAGAAGAAGAAGAAGAAGAAGAAGAAGAAGAAAGAAGAAGCATCGACTCCAGTATTTGTGTCATCAATGCAGGACTTGACTTTGTTGTGAACGTGCCAACTTTAGTTGTGCAACAATACTTTGGTCTAAGTATAATCATTTTAGAACAGTGCGAGCAACTTACTATTCCAGATGGTTTAAGAAAATATTTCCAGTTAATGACGCTTATTTTTTCTTATTTTGTAGTACAAGTTCTCGCAGATAATCCCGGCTGTTTCGAAAACGGAGCATCCAAAGGTTATCGCAGACAATTTAATCACCTAGTGTGTACCATACATAAAAATGGTGCATTCATAAATTATTACACAGTGATTATTACTTTCTCTACTGTGTATAGTAAGTAGAGGAAGTATTGTGCTCCACTCAAAAATTCGATGTCGCGATTTCACCGGAAATAAGTTTTGAGGGCCCCTGAGTACCAAAAAAGCATTTTTAGATAAAGGTCCGTGTGTGTATGTGTGTGCGTGTGTGTGTGTGTGTGTGTGTGTGTGTGTGTGTGTGTGTGTGTGTGTGTGTGTGTGTAATATGTGAGCAGCATAACTCAAAATGAAAAGTCGGCTACAAACCAAAGTTGGTATTTAAGTTTAATATCTTTCAAGGATGTGACATGAGGACTTGACAGAAAATTCCTCCATCCTAAACTACTCTTCACATGGAAAATTTCTCGAAAATTTTCATTTTCTCGAAAATGCCTAACGATTTTTATTATAATGCCATATCTTTAAGATATTTTTATGAGAAATGAAATGTATATTTTGAATTTTGGGGCTATAGTCTATGTAGTCCAGTTTACTCTTGCTGACGTTTAAATAACTCGGTAAACCGTAAGAGAATGACCAAATCTCACTATACAAAAAATGTAGACCCTATTAAAATACACAATTTATGTCCAAAGGCATTTTTCTCGGAGTGAACCACTTCGGAGATAATTCTTGTTATTTGTGTGGAATTTCCAATACTTACCCTTTTCTCAAATGGAAGGTCGTAATTCACTTTATTATATATTAGTTGCGCAAAGAGAACGGAATTTCAAAGCCTTCATACAGCGACCAGCTTTAAAAGATTTGTCTATCGCTCAAAGCCTAATGTAAACCATGACAAGGCATTTGATTTTCTCAATACTGCTGTAAGGAATTAGTAATTATACATATTACCTGGTACATCGTACATTTCTTCTTCGTTAAGTTAAGATGATACAAAGTTTAGAACATACACACTAGAATAAGGAATATTAGCAAGAAGATTTTTATATCCAGGAGTAACTTATTGAAATGTATACATTTCGATGGGCTGGCCCCGTAGTTGATAGAGCACCTGCCTCCTGTGCAAGGGGTCCCGGGTTCGATTCCCAGCAGGGGGTAGGAATTTTTCTCCAACCAGGATTATTCCTCCTCCTTCCCTGCGTCTGAAAGTACAATGGCGGCGCCGTGGCTGAGTGGTTTGACCGCTCGCCTACCACCTAGGCGGGACTCGCATGTGGTATTCGTGGTGGACGAAGCGGCGTCTGGGCGGGTTTTCTCCGGGTTCTCCGGTTTTCCCCCGCCATTCATTCCACCAGTTGCTCCATTATCACCCTTCCAATCATCCATTCCACCTGCATTTCATATCACCCTCTTCCTCACTATCATATCTGGTGCTTGGCTGACCACACGCTTCCAAGTCTTCACTCTGTCTGGTCCAGAGGTCCCTCTGCTCCCCGACAGGTGTCTGACTCTAGGCACTGCCTTGTAAGTTCTAGGGGTGTAAGTCCTACATAAGGGGAGGGTAATCAGGGAAAGAAGAAGAAAGAAGTATACATTTCGATGGATTCAAAATGGCAATATTTACGTTGAAAACATATTTTCTAACCTTATTTTTATGAAATAACACGTAATTTGGCATTGACAGGCCAATGAAAAAAAAAAAAAAAAAAAAAAGAAAAAAGAAATAATTCTTGACCCTACAATCCAATTTGAAAATCATCTAGACCAAATTAAGGAGATTCATAAGGAGAAAAAGATTACATTCTGAGCCTTGCATTCCTTATTTAGGAGACAAATACAAAATTTGAAATTGGGATGTGTTTGGTCTGCTTTTTGGTGCTCGCGGAGTAATTACTTAATTTGTTCCGACGCTTTGAATTTCAATTAGGAGTTTTACAAGATACTGATAACAAATTATTCGTGATTCTTTGTGTTTTAACACAATCATCTGTATACTACACTAAATTAAACAAATAAATAAAAATAAATAAATGACTGACTGAATGA
>CM060962.1:117399075-117466575 GCA_030765045.1 Tenodera sinensis
GATATGGCAGATGTTGAGCCTTCTCTCTCTTCTCCGCTCAGAAACTGGAGGTATCTCATGTATAAAAATACTGGTTTTTATTACTGCGACACATTGCACACGTGCTTCATTAGGCATACTACCGGCAGGCAGTTTTTGGTACGTAGCCAGATGCATCCCTAACGGAAATGCTGCTAGTGAAAAGCTTAGTCATCGTTCCCCGCAGGACCACATGAAGAACAGGCATTGTCTCATTCAATTTCTTGTCTTTCCCTCCAACTCTTCCTGTGCCATTCAAAGCGATTTTCGGTTAGCACATTTCACGTTTTCGTTCATTTCCCACATTTGCAATGCAGAAACTCAGATCTGCGCTGGCTCAAATTTGCAAATATTACGAGTAGAGGGATTCTTCTGGGGAAATCAATTTTGCCAGGAGGCATATAATATCTAAATGGTATTGTAACCAGACGTATCTTAAACAACTTTAGAATCATAGTGAATGCGTGAAGAAACCACAACGAAACAACGTACCGCATCTATTGTATGCTTTAATCCAGAGCGGATGCCATCAGGTTAAGACCAGATTTTCAATTAGTGTATGTGTCACAAATGATTTTGACAACTTTTATCCGCTTCATGCGGTTTTGTTTTTCAGGGTTCGAAATTAGTAACAATTCGGAATAAATTGCCGAAAATTCACTGTTGTAATGTCGAGACTACTAAGTTTTGAGCCTAATTTTTGAAGTGAACACTTGCGGAAGCTAATGGCGGTGGCTCAACTACTGTGTGATTGGAAACATTCTGCCGGATTAGTTAATACGTATTATGCAAAACAAAACTGTCCGACCTTTTGACGCAGCCTGTATTTATTGGATCTATAAGTACGTGCCACTTTCATCTGCAGTAATAATTAATAATTAATAATAATAATAATTAATAATAATAATAATAATAATAATAATAATAATAATAATAATAATAATAATTAATAATAATAATTAATAATAATAATTAATAATAATAATAATAATAATAACAATATTAATAATAACAATAATAATAATAACAATAATAATAATAACAACAACAACAACAACAACAACAACAACAACAACAACAACAATAATAATAATAATAATAATAATAATAATAATAATAATAATAATAATAATAATAATAATAATAATAATAATAATAATAATAATAATAATAATAATAATAATAATAATAATAATAATAATAATAATAATAATAATAATAATAATAATAATAATAATAATAATAATAATAATAATAATAATAAATGTTAAGTGCAACTATCACACATGTAACTTAAGTATATGAGCTCTTTCACTCTCAATTTATTTTGGATCAAAAGGACCTTGAGAGTAGGTACGTCGCAACTATTCGTGTCTCAAACAGCTATCGGCATAGGCCAGGTTTTCAATAGTGGAAGTTAGGTTCGACCCCTGATATTGGTACTGTCAATTAAGGGATGACTGAGACCATGTAGAATGGACAGTGACGTGCGTGATTCAAATGCATGTTTTTGAGCAATTATTTTTCTATAATAATACTATGCTAAAATGCGAGTTTTCATTTAACTGAAAGAAGACGTTCCAAAGATTTCATTATAGAAGTAAATAAAAACAGTTCCTTCTTACCGACTTTTTCATTTTGTCAATGTGTGTGTGTGTGTGTGTGTGCGTGTGTGTGTGTGTGTGTGTGTGCGTGTGTGTGTGTGTAAACAGCATAATTAAAAATGTTCGGTTAAATACCAAACCCGGTAAAGAATCCCCCTGCGTGCTCATAGTACAGTTAGATGCAATTTCTTTCCTATTTTCTATTTTCTTAATGGTTCGATAAGGATTTTGATTAAAACAGCGCATGTTTAACATGTTTGCATGACAAATAAGATGCATATCTAGAATTTTAGAAACGAATGCCTGTGTAAACCTCTTCATTTTGATGACTTTTGCATAACTGGTAAGAGACAAAATTTTACTACAGAAAAAATGTAGATCTTGTTAAAGCGCACAGATTATTCTACCTAACAACTTTTTTTGGTTCACCATTTCTGGGATATTCTTTGTTATTCGTTTGAGATTTTAAATACCTTTTTTCAAAGTCGCTATTCATTATTTTTGGTGGTTATGCAAAGAGCATGAAATTTCAATGCCTTCACATAGCGATCCGATTGTTAAAAATATCACTATCGCTTTAAGCTACTGTCTGCTTCTTATACCTACAACGAAATGTTTACATGTGTAATCAAAGTTTATCTTGGTTAACAAGAAGTAGACAGGGTTAAAGTTATACAAAGGAGGGGGACACATCGCCAACTTAGACCTACTAACATCCATTGTGGCTACCACCCTCCAGGAAGAAGGCTCAAACGAAGCAAGCACTGGAGGCTACCAGCCGCAAGCAGACCGACCACAGAGACGCACATATGTCCCTAACAATTCCATGTTTGAACACCATCCCACTACTGGAGCTGCCTTGAAAGGGCGAGAACGACCCGTCGACCAAGCAGCCCTTTAATGCCCACAGGAAGCATATACTCTTTCCTTTGAGCAAGCATTTGTGCCATCTATCTGGTGTCATACGCCACGTATCCTAGAAGCACACCTGAAAGACGAGCAGGGAAATGAATAAAAGGAAATCGTGGTATATGAGCAACCACCCCATCATTCGCCTACTGATCAGAAAAAAACATAGATCAGAGTGAGCGTTCGAAGGGAATCGAACTCAGGACCTCCCGAAAATAGTAAGCAGAAGAACAAGCTTTCGTAAGAATAGCTTAAGAAGTGTGAGTACAGAAAGTAGCGTAAATGCAACACATCAGGTTTAATTATTCTTCAGGGACTCAAACAGTGAAGCAATATGATCAGGAAGTTTCCTACCTGTGCTATATGTAGGTTTATTTTTCCATTATGAATTACTCTTTGTGTGCCATGGGCGTTAAAGTAGTATATTATACTCTAATATGTTTGTTTTGTTCATGTTACACTGAAAATTTCTTGTAAATATACAATAACCGCAAGGAAAAAATGGAACATAGTACCACAAAGAGTTTTTACAACCATTTCTAAAACTAATACGGTGCAAAGCCTCGACTACATAAGTATGGTTTTGTAATAAATATGAACAAGAACAAATTGCGCTGTCAAATAATTAGATCTTTACAAACATTTTGACCGATAAAAGCATTTCTAAATTCCCAGCCACAAATATTACTTTAGGAATTTAGATTAGAACATTTAAAAAAAAATGTTAGTAATTCCCGTCAGAGGCCTAAAAGATTATGGTTATCTCATTGTACCGCTGATAGGTTTGCAATAAACAGTGATTCCAGAGGATTCTTTCTAGTCACGCATTATTGTTTACCAGGGGTTTAACCTGGCAGTAACCTGGATGGAGGGGGGTGATAGGTAACCACAAATGTAGTTTACGATGTAGGATCATGAACAAACACCATAGTTTAGTTCAACAAACACATCCCGCCGCCCATAGGAGCTATGACCTGTCAGATAATATCGTGTTATCAAACCTGCTACGATATATAATCTGTTGATCTAACAAAACAAACTCATGACTATCCGCAAGATACCAATTGTTGTTTTCGCAGAGATTTTTATCAATGACTGATTTTCTGTGTTTCAAAATTGTCTCATAATTGGAAACTGAGTTGAGTAAAGTCATTTGGAATTTTTAATGCATCAAATATAATTAGAAAATGAGCAAGTATTGATTATAGTCATCATTACCTATAATATACTTTATAAGTAAATTGAATGGTAGCTGAATGGAAACTGTCGAAATCAACATTGGACGTTCGCACGATTAAAACGAGATGACTGATTTATTACTGTAGAACAGCGACGTCTAACGTTTGCGAAAGAGGAGAAGTTGGATTTACCTCCTTCCACTTAACGCGGACTATGCCACTCTTTTAACACAATTGTGTTGCAGCGGCGGTTTGGTTATATGTACGTTGCATTTGATTTACGAAAGCACTTTCAAGTCTTATACTATAAACATCTGTTCATTAGTGACTCTTTGGCACTGCTTACGTTTAAGAAGTCTATCAATATTTGGCGACACAGTCGAAGTGCATAGCCTTAGAAGATACACCAAGTGATCGTCACGTAACATCTTGCGACACAGAGTTTTAATATAGTTCAATTAGGAGAAACTCTGTTCGCAAATATATGTAGAGCTATACTCTCTTTTATGCACACTGTTCTTGCAAATGCTTATCTCTCTGTCCACTACACTTTAATCGACATAAGGCTTTAAGCAATAGTGAAATGTTTTAAGAGCTGGTTGCTATGCGATGCCTTTGAAATTCCGTCCTCTTTACAAGGCCATGAGATAAAAAAACGAATAATATATTCTTATATGAGAAAAGTATAAATATTGGCAAATTCAAACAAACAATAAAGAATATCTCGGAAATGGTTCACTCAAAACAAAAAGAGAAGTATTTGACATAAATTGTGTTTTAACGAGATTCACAATTTTTTTATTTTTTAAGCTTTTGAATGTCTCTTACAGTTTACAATGTATGCAAAAATAATCCAGAATGGAGAGGTCTTTTAAGGACATTCTCAAAAAATTCAAGTAATGACTTAGAAATTGCCATGCAATCGTCTGTTTGTGTCCGTCACAGGATACTGACTGGTTAAGAGCAGATTCACCCTCCGACTAAAGGAAGAGATGGGGAATAGCAGCTAATTACGTAAGCGTCTCCAAAGAGGCAAGGTTGGACATCGCTGTTGTAAAACCTACGTTTCAGCTGATCCCCGTTTATAATAATTCTAGCTCTATTTCTTTTTAGTTTTTCTGCACTTGACTTGGTTACAGGCAGTATTGAATTCCACTCCAAAACTCGATATCGCACCGTACGTTAAAACCAAAGGAGACTGTGAATGTACGCATAACATTACATTTCAGAAGCACTGGCAGTGTGTCTTGTTGGTACTTAGTGGACAATTTTTTCTTTAGAGATGGTTCCAAGTTTTCTGGGCCGCATGCTCCTAGCCGTGTGGAGGAAGGCAGGGTGGGTTATCGGTAAGTTATGCCAGGTGCAGTTAAAGGTCGACTTGCCAGCTCATAACTGTCTGCAGAGTTGAGGTATGTAATGTGTTTGTAGCTCCAAAGAAAATGTCACTCCAGCACATTTCTCTTAGACTTGGTCGTAAGAAAGTAATCTCAGTGTAAACAAAATAACATTAAGGTTATAAATCCAGAACGAACTCGCAGCGAAACAAGCGAGGATGGGAACTAGATATTATGGATTAGAGGCATCATACCACTCTATAGTGAAATTAAATTAAAGCATTTAAAACATTTTAACACTCCGCGTTTGTAAAACGGACTACAACTATAAATTAATTTATCCATACAAATACATAACCCATACAAATTGTACTGAAAATTTGTGATTGTGAATTTTTAATAGCTATGAAAATACTTGTAAGATTTAAAACGAAAAACGAGGGGCGAATGAAATAGGTAATCGGTGCATAAACAATTCGCTTAAGTCAAAAAAAAAAAATTAGTACACTGTAAGTGATATAAACCGTTGCGTGAGTTTTCTCAACCACAGCTACTGCCCACACTCGGCCTTTTCCCCTTGAACGTCTCATCTGTCGGAAAATATTGATAGCAGGCTACACTAACCCCATATCGTAATAGTAGAATAATTATTGTGAACGAGGAAGATTCCCCACTGCACTTACCGTATGTACATTGTATCTTTTTTTTTTCTTTTTTTTTTTTCTTTTTTTTTTTTCAACGAGAAGGAATAATAAAACAGTAATAATATGAAAATAAAGTTAATAATTTACAAACAACTGTAGCAAGGGAAACAGGCAATGCAATAAAGTGGGCATCGACTATCCCAACTGGTTGTTATCCTTAGAAAGAGTGAATTATTTACAGCCCATACTTAGTTGCAGCATGAATTAAATTCTAGGTTAATATTAACAAATAAAACGGTTCTACCTAAACATCCAAGTAACATTTAAATCGTCAGATTTAACTCTTCAATATTATATTCCATGCCCCCCAAAAAATTATCCTATCAAAAGTTACAGGCTTTAACTGTACCTGCAGATTCAACAGATACGTGCAGTAAAACAGGAATAAATACAAAAACATGCGGGTAAGTTAGATTACCAGCATTCATTGCAGGTAATTCCAATTTCCAGCATGAAAGGAAAAATTGTCCAAAATTATCTTATTCATACTGGCATATCGGCTTTACAAGCGGCAATGCTGATTAGGAGCCAGTGTTGTCAGTTCGTTTTCGAGCAGCTACAAGAAAGTTCAAAAGGGCATCCCTATGGAAATTTTCATTTCAAATATTGACACCTTTCTGCAAGATACATCTGAATGTGTGCTCACGCATTACGAATTTAATGTAATTTCTACTTGTTATATTCGACAAGTTGAAACACATACTACAGCATTTTTAATTACCGCATCTTCAAAGCAGCACCTGAAAATAATTTATTCACTAAAATCTTTTTTGCTGTACAGTTCCCAACGCCTCTGGCTTTTTACTTTCTCTGCCTCTACCTGCATGTAGGGAAAATATTGTAATCCAAGCACACATTTCAAATGGAGATTTCTTGGAAAATGCAGATCTTTTATCCACTCTATCCAACAAAACTTATATTTAGAGAAAGATGTTAAGATGTAGACAGACTCGCGCGCGCGCACACACACGTGTGTGTGTGTGTGTGTGTGTGTGTGTGTGTGTGTGTGTGTGTGTGTGTGTGTGTGTGTGTGTGTGTGTGTGTGTTCAAAAACTACAAGTTGGATAATAACTAATTTCAGATTTTAATCAGATGCTGTTTAAGCATATCAGGCGAAAATTTCGAATTCCTTCAGCGATTCTTCCGTCCTTTTCTGGCTGGTTGGTCATATCAGACGATGAATGAAAGAAATGGATGAAATGATGCTCAAATGAGCTCGGGTGCTTTGGAGTGACCCGACATTTGGCTTCTCAGGGTAAGGGAAAAGCCGAAAAAAAGCTTTCTCCAGATAACTCATGCTAACCGAGATTCAGACTCGGAACTTCTTGAATGTGAGGCAGACATGTTACCCCCACACAAAAGAGACGGGTCGGGTGCCATTCTTGAAATATTAGCATTTTACTCTTCTTTTCTATGTCCATTGCAAAATGCGCTTTATTCTGCATTTATCCATAATATCCGTTCATGGCGGAGGTCATTTAATATGATCTCTCCAGCTTTCATCTCTGGTACTTACAGCCTGAATGTTGTGACCTCCGGTAGCTTTCCTCGGATGGCCTTTGGTGGTTTCAATTTGTGATTTCCTTCCCCCGACGAGTTATTTGCACCACTGATGCAGCTCAATGTGCCCTCCCCTCACTAATTCCAAGCAAGAGCTTGGTTTCGTATAACTAAACATTTTCTTCTCAACCTCCTCGTGAGCAAAAGCTTCCCGACCTTGACCGCTGAGCTATTGCTCGAGAAATGGTATAAATAAAAGCATGCCTTGCTCGCCGTTGCGAAGCGTTTGCTGGCCATTTTTTGAGGTAGCTTACTGGATTGACAAGGAAAATGTAGACCGGCTTGAACAATAATTTTACCGGAGTCAAATGAAACACGAGGTGGAGCTCTTAACAATACTGAAAAAAATTCGGAGTTTTTTAAGGTATCTAGGAGATCAAGCTGGTGTTGCGGAGGATCTTGGTGTTACATGGGCTACGATCTCAAATACCTTCTGGGGCGTCGTGAACGCCGTCAACGCTAGAGCAAGCAATTGGATGCAGCTTCCTACGACTGCTTCTGCTGCTGCTGCTTTTCAGACGGAGTGGTCAGGACGCTATACTTTGGGCAGTGGATTATACTCATATTCTAATAAGCAAACCAAATGTACACGGCAACGAGTACATCCAGGAAGGAGTTCCCTGCAACAATGTGCAGGCTCTGTGCAACGGAAATGAAAGATTTACGAGTGTTGTTGCAAGATGACGGATACTGTGCATGATTCTCGGATCTGATGCTTACACAGGGTGACTGGTAATGCTACCAATGCACTACTATTAGGGGATTCAGACTATGGTATTGCACCATGGTTGATGACTCGTCAAAATCCAGAACACCTATCATACAATAGGTGCATTACAAAGAAGGGGGTAATAACTGAACGATGTTTCGGTCAAGTTAAACAGCGCTTTCCTATTTGAGCAAATAAGATAAGTGTAAGCTCTTTCACAAAGTAGGCATAGATTTAATTCTTAACACTTTTTAAAATTTTGGAATTGCGTATTTTGATATGTAACACAAATTTTAATCGCCCAGTTGCAGAGGAGAGCAATATATAATCCCAAAACACAAATAAAAGTAATCTACTTTCAGTATATCACTTGTGATAGACTCAGTACCATTAAATAAAGGGAACCAGGGTTTAAATTTAGAAAAGGACAATCGCCAAGTGTTGGAAATTCGGACAAATCTCGATTACTATTCCATTTACCCCTCCACCCCCCCCCCCCCCCAAACTGTGTCCTTTATTTAGATGTACATTTTTTGTGTAGCAAGATTTCGTCCATCCCTTAAAGTTTACTAGTTATACAAGTGTCATTCATTATGAAGAGGACTTCAGAGGCTATTCACAAAAAATTAAACGCATACCTACACTTTAATTGTCATATAAATATCTTAAACATATGCCATTTTAATTAAAACAGGAGTATAGTGGCTATTTACGAATATTTACGCATGTAAGAGGTAGTTTTGGATATAAAGTCATGTCGCACTCTTGGAGGATACTAAATTTCAATACATTATGTCACTGCTTGGGTTTTGATGTTGAAACACACGCGCGCGCGCGCCTAGGCTTTCTTTTTCCATTCAGGAAGCCTCAGAAGCTGTTTTTCTGGTTAAATCTCGATATCAAATTATTGTGCGGAATGCAATAATAGCTTTACTATACGTTAAGTGGTTGAAAAACTAAAAAAGTCCACAATATACAGGGAGTTGGATGTGAGCAGATATAAACACATAATCTCGTTAAAAGAGAAACTGTAAACTTGTTTCCGCAGCATTTTCTTCCAGAGGAAAATGAAACACAAAGGGGACCTCTTAACAATGCTGAAAACATCCTAGGTGTTTTCATTTTGCCTGCATACGATAACGCTAAACAGAATGTGAACGAGGTAATAGTGATCCGCTCTCATTACCGACTGATAACGTAATCAAAGAGATACATACATACAGCAGAATGTTGTGCAAATCAAACCGAATTATAGCTGATTTTCCTATAAAGGCAACCCTAAATTTAAATTTCCACGAAATGAAACTCCTTCATCCAGTACAGTTTTAATTCCTGATAAAGCCTTACAGAATCTTGGAATTATGGTAGCCGCAAAATTTAATGTCGGCTGATACTATTCTGTTTCCTGTTGTCCAAATAAATTTTGTGGGTACAAATTACTCGTATATTGATATCATTGGCTTTACTGTGTGATTTCACAACGTGTTTAACTAGACAACACAGCAAGGGATGGCAAGCCCATGATTCAATTTAGTATAAAGCCACCCACCATCAAATTTTGCAGCAGCTATAGTTATTGATATTTTACACAGATGTAAAGGATGTCAGTATAACGGTGCAAATACACGAGCACAAATTATCTACTTTGGATATATCATTTGATAGCAAGTTCTCAATTCTATGAAAATTAAGAAAATTAGGGATTGAATTTAGAAAGTGTATGAACGTTATCGGTGGAATGTCAGGTGAATCTCAATTTCTATTTCATTTGCCAAATCGTTACTTACATTTCCGTTATTTAAAATCAGTATGTCTATTAGGTTTATTAAGCGAGGACACGTTTAACATGAAGAAGTATATGAATATGTAGGCGCAACAAATATTTAGATCGCTTCCAGACAGTAAAATAGAAATGTTTACGTGGCACGGTGGTCACCGAGCTAAAGCTTAGTGTTGACAGCAAGAGCTGTACAAAGAGGGGAAGCTTTTACTTATACCAAATCACGATCTGTTGCTTGATTCTCAATTTGCTTCCCACCTTCAGCTCACAAGCACTAACTAGCTTTTATTTATACCACCCATTATATAGAGAGTAACTACACAATTTGCCAAATACATTTGTGCGTATAGTCTATAGTCCTACAAGAATGTGGAATTTCAAACCCATTACATAACGATACGCTCTTTATATATCGGACTATCGCTTTATCTACTGTATCCTACTACCAAATGTGGGATGTGAATGTAACAAGTAAGTTGAACATTGATCTGGCTTAACAAGAAATAGACAACTAGCCCCGTAGCTCGGTCGGTAGAGCACCTGCATAACCCTTTCATGCCTGAATTATTTTGCTACTTAGGCAGTTCTTCCTGTAATTCGAAACCGGTTTAGATTAGGCGGTCTGGGACACCTTCAGCCTGCTGGCTTGAATAGCCACGATCGTTAGGGAAACACGTAGTGCACTGGCCATGCACTCAAAGCCTGAGGTCGTGAGTTCGAGTCTCGGCAACCGCAGTCAAATCTGCCTGTGGTAAAGGACGGGGAGGGCCCATGTAAAATAATCGGTGTGGATGATGAGGGAGTATCATTTGACTGCGGTTGCATGGATTTTGTTTCTTTTCTTATATATATATATATAAACACTACAATACAAATATAGCAGAAAAAAGTTAAAACTAGTACAAATAAGAAAAAAAGTCTACGTATCTTATAATACACACCAGGCATGAAAGGGTTAATATGCACCGGGTTCCGGGATGGATTCCCGGGTAGAAATACTTCTCTAGCCAAGATTATTCATTATACTTCTCAGAGTCTGGAAGTATGAATGTGTGTGTGTGTGTGTGTGTGTGTGTGTGTGTGTGTGTGTGTGTGTGTGAATTTAATGTATAAAACCCCCAAATATCCAAAACCTACTGTAAAACGAGTGAACACCATGCCGATAGGCAGTATGTCCCATATGATGAGCGAACGATATGACCATTGCATTACAGGTGCGGTATATAAATGGAACAATTAAAACAAGGAAACAAATAGAACAAACTCTTATAAGAATGGTTTGTAGAAGAGCGAAAGTCATGTGAATGCAACACATCAGTTTTTTTATTTCCATCACATACAAAATATTTCAAGACTGTTTTGCGGTTTACCGAGTGAGGTGGCGCCGTGGCAACGTATGCGATTCGTATACGGGAGATCCCGGGTTCGATCCCCATAGACCGACCACTCTGACTTGGATTTTTCCGTAGTTACCCCTTGTCGCTAGGAGAATGCTGCGGTTGATCTACTCCATGGATTCCTTTCCTTTCTCATTTCCCTCCCTTGTCATCATTCAGGTTTGGTTAGTAGCGCAGCACATTCCGGCGGATCCGGACAGATGGCACAGATGCTTGTGTTCTGGAAGCCCTCCTTCCCTTTCCCTCCTGGAAATTGCTGCTCGGGCCGCAAGGGTCGCTTCGACGCCCTCTACCTACGTAGATGAAACACTTCAGTCGTGCGCCAGGTATCAACATTTGTAACTGTTAGGGACGTCTGTGTGTCTCCGGGCTTCGTTGGTCCGGTTCTCTGACAAGCCTACGGTTACACTTCACCGTATGCCTTCCCCCTGGAGGGTGGTTGCCCGGAATAAATTCATGTCAGGGTCAAGGTGCCCCCCTCCATTACCAAAATCACCACAATCACAATCTCTGCAGTTTTTTAATTCTCACTAAGCAAAATATATCCAAATAACGTGATGCGGATAGAAAAAATACGTTTTATATGTTTAGTTTAGGCGATAAGTTTGACATGGATGGAGAAAGTAGTCTCATTTTTCGTAAAGGAGCTGTAAAACCCAGCAGAACCAGTGAAATTCAGATATCTCCACTGAAAATGCACGCAACAGATTAGAGCTGCTAAATCACCGTGTTATACTGATTATAGTGTTCAATTAATAGTGATCCTTTAACGGTTGAAAAACGCTCAATGTTTACCACGCCCCTATGTCCATTGGTTACCAAAAAGACCATACGTATTCCTATGTTTAGGGGAATGTCTATACGATATTTAAAAACTAAACTGTAGTGGCTTTGCGGCTTATTAGCGAAAGTCCAGCACTTTAAGAAAGCCAAATACAAAACTATGCACATATTATGTGAGTTAATGATGGCCTAATCTCTGTATCAGGTAGCGCTTACCTTGTACTCCAGTGACCCCATGATGCGCTTTAGAACAAGGACACATACAGGATTATTGTCCCGCTATGAAAGTTAATGATAAGCCGTATACGGCAGGATGTCTTCCGTCTCATCGTTCATAGGGATCATCATAAAAGTTGTACGGGATCCTGGATCAGAGAGATTTCTACCGTCTACATTCCGCGACTTCAACTTCTCCATAACTGCTACTTTTTTCTCCCCATTCCAACAATTCATGTTTCCGGACGATATATATAACTGGCTCTCAAGAATGGGACTCCTTTATACTCAATACTCACCGTAGTCGCTGCAATATCTTGAGCACACAAGCAACAATGCAATAAAAGCTTTTTTCAGAAAATGGCCCTCGTGCTTCCAATGTTGTTGCTCTGCTGCTGCTGCTTTTTTGTGCTCGTTGGAAATATTATGGATCCGGAGAGAAATTGGGTAGCGGCAATGTGAAACTTCACCTTCTGCACAACCTACTTTCCTCTCCTCGCTTTGCTTTATTCACGTTCCATTTCCACTTTTTGTTTCTCTAATTTTACAGTCTTTCAAAAGTACGCCGGTTTTATAGGAGCTATTCTGGGGTTTTACGGCACCTTTTATCAGTTTGTTTCTTTTACATTAACTCAAATAAGCAAAGGGATATATGTTTTAACAACGTAAAATAAAACCTGAATCGAATAGCAACCATCCAGAGCCAAAGAAGTCCGATTTGCTCTAGCAATAATCCTACTGTTCATCTTCATCTCTAAAAGGTGAACAGTATTTACCCAATTTATTTTCGTTGCGGACTCAAACTTCAGTAATCTTATGTATGTACTGATTCCTAATTAAATCCTACAGTTAAACTGTTATAATGGAGGTTTTTGCTTCTCGCACTGCGCGTTTCAATTCGAATCCTGATTGGTTGAAGTTGCACGAGTGTTAAAATTATTTTTTTTTAAATTTATGTCATTCCACCATTTATCTGACACGACTTGTCCACTTGAAAAAATCTGATGTGTTGCCCTCACGTGACTTGCTCTACTCTTGCTCGAGATGAACATTTGTACAAATTATCTTATTGCTAATTTTCTTGTATGTGTGTACGTGTATGTGTTTATGTGTGTATGTGTGTATCCGTGTGTATGCGTGCGTGCGTCTGTGTGTATGTGTGTGTGTGGCGAGTCTTAGCCGTTGTTGCGAAATTATAAAAACGGTAAATTTTGCGAAACAAGGTGCCTAAGAAAGTAAACAAAGTTAAAACAAAATGAGTATTAGCTGCTGTTCTAATCTAGACCTACTTACACAGGTGAGAATTTAAACAAAATGGAAAGTTAAAATTAATCAACAGATTACTCTTCCCTGGAAGGATAAGGAATGAAAGGTTAACTTTGGCAGAGTTGTTAAACATGTGCGTCAAATAATAACATATGCGTTTTACCCCTGTTCAATGTAGGAAATAAAAAACAGAAAGAAAGCAAGAAGAAAGAAACAAAAGATGAGATTCCTATTCAAGGGGTTACGTTTGCAACCTGAGGAGGGTTCTTCTTCTACTTCTTCTTTGCGTGGTGTTAACGCCCGTTTTTAATACATGCGGCAACGCGTGATACATGAAAAGAAGATGGACCACCGGTGGAATGAGATGGCGGGGGAAACCGGAGAACCTGGAGGAAATCCATCCATGTGCCGCTTTGTCCACCAGAAAGTCCACATTCGGCCGCACGGGATCGAAGCCGGGCCGGTTTGGTGAGAGGCAAATGGTCTTTGTGTTAAACCAGGATCTATGCTAGACGGTGCAGAGAAAGGGTGGCATGTAAAGTCGAAGTTGACTGCATGCCACCAACATTACAGCCCTCTGTCCCCCTTGAGCGGGCGTGCGCGTGCACCTCTCTCCCTCTCTCCTCCTCCCTATCCCTCCCTCCTCCTCCCTCTCTCTTCTGTGTGTGTGTCTCTAAGGCCTGTTCTTACTGCAAACGGCACTACAAGCGGTAGACACCGATAAATGAAATGAAAATTAAGAAAATAAATTTATGAAGGCAGTTTAGGATATCGACGTCGCTGAGCAGTTAAACCCTTCGCCTATCACAATGCGGCCCGGGTTCGATCCCAGGGACACACATGTGGTATTCGTGGTGGACGGAGCAGGTCTGGGCGGGTTTTCTCCGGGTTCTCCGGTTTTCCCCACCACTCTTTCCACAAACTGCTCCAGCATCACATTTCCATTCATCCATTTCGCCAGCTTTCGTATCATCCACTTCCCCGCTCTCATACCTAGTGCTGGGCTGACCGCCCGCTTCCAGATCTTCACTCTGCCCGGTCCATAGGTTCGTCTGCTCCCCAATAGGCATCTGGCTCTAGGCACAGGCTTGCCTAGAGTTTCGGTCCTCCATGCGCGGAGGGTAGTCAGACAAAGAAGGAGAATAAGAATAAGACGTTTTAGGGTATCTCCCTGGCATATGCCAGATATAATTTAGGAAGCCCTAGAAAAAAGAACCCTCAGGTAGGATGGCCTTGGTAGAACTGCGGAAGTCCAGTTCGAATCCTTGCCTTAGCCACCACGGCCACTAATGTTGGTGTGTGTACCTATGTATTTATACATTTGTATATACACACATATACAGCTTGATGTGCATAACAATAAAAGTCCAAGACTGGAAAACAATAGATATTTATCTAGAAAGATCACAACTTAAAAACCCAGGCACGATATAAATGCTATATAATCGAATTCTTAAAGTACTTCAGACTACAAGAAAATACATAATATTAATATAATTAATTATGTAATACTAATATGATTTAAATATTCCACACATATACATGGTCTAGTTAAGCAAAAATCTTGTGCCAGACAAACGTGACTAGAAAGCATCCAAAGCTTACATTTGCATACCTTGTTAATTCTTGACAGTTCTTATTGTTGGTTCCCCCTATTTGCGATGTTCCAATCCCGAGTGCCCACAGCGAATTAAAGGGATGCAGAACGAGCAGAGTTTTAATCCTGGCAGCCATTTTCGTTATTCAGCACAGGCACGCTTCATGATTACACAAAAAATAAAAAAGTTTTGAAGGGAACGTAAGATAAGAGGATTGCCATCCAAATATGGCAAGTCCGATCACACACAAGTTTATTTGCGTAGGCACCCCTGCTAGTGCCAAAAGCCAGGCCAGTAAATATTCGTTACAAAAACTGCTCAAATTCACTAACCAGCCGTTTTCGAGCCCGTTGTGGCACCGTAATTTAGCTACTGTAGAAGTTTCGCGTTTAACGACAAAAGGACCAAATAAGGATTATTTAACAAGAAACATTTACCGCTAAATTTAAACGGGATAGTTGATACCATAACGTATTTTATATACCCAAAAAGTGTAGAAATTGAGGATAAGTACATTGGTTCTCAAAAAGAATTAACGAATCATCATCGGTTCATTAAATAAAAGAATACATTTCTGAATACTATCGCTTATGCTCTTTCCCTTAGTAAATACGGAAGCACATGAATAGTACTTAATACCGAAACTTTAATCTATATTTTATGTCTACAATCTCACGCCTTGTTAACCCAGTAAAGTTTCATGGTTATTCTAATAATTACGAGTTATTCATTAAAAACCTTAATTTTGTCAACTTCCAAATTATTAATAATGTCAAAAATACCTTCAATACAAAACTTACTGCACGTGCACGGGAGCATACAGAAGTTAGGACGACGATCAAATGTTTAAAAAGCAGATAACTATGTGCTGGCGTCCCGGATTCGATCCCAGGGATCCGCATATGGCATTCTTGGTGGATGAAGCTGCGTCTTGCAGGTTTTCTCCGGATTATCCAGCTTCCCCGCCACATATTCCAACTTCTCCAGCATCACCTTTCCATTAATCCATTTCGCCACCAATTTCATCCTCTTCCTGGTCCTCTCATACCTGGTCATGGCTGACCACCCGCTTCCAGGTCTTCACTCTGTCCGGTCCATAGGTTCCTCTGCCCCCCGATAGGCATGTGACCCTAGGCACAGGCTTGTAAGTCCTAGGGGGTGTAAGTCCTACATGCGGGGAGGGTAACCAAACAAAGAAGATAACTATATGCATGACCTCAGGAGAAACGAAGTAATGGGAATTAGCACTTTAATAAGTGCATAACTTAAAACAATGGAACATTCAAACTAACAACAGAGCACTCGTATATCTTGGAAATTGTTATTTTTACACGACATAACATGTAGGTACATTTTAAGGGGATCGAAATGTTTTCAATCGCGACTTTGTGTCTATCTCTTACGATTTCTCAGTTATAAAAAGTTCAATAAGAATAAGAGGACCACATGAGCTAAGTGTAGAGAATTCAAGATACACATTTTGTCATATTAGTATGACAAACCTATAATTTAATCCAACCATTATGAGCCGTTTTTGGGTAAATAAGAAAATAATAAGAGTGTTCCATGTGTAAGGTGCCTTGGGATATACATACGGATTTTGTGTATATCTTCGTGTTACATCTTTAAAAGATAAACTTAAAGCATGGCGTTTAGGTTCATCCGAGTCTCGTTTCTTGAGTTATGGTATTCAAAGTCGCTGACCATTTTTTCTAAAACTGCTTTCTAGATTCAAACACCTCAAAACATGTATTACCATTGAAATTTCGATACCTAAAGTTTGCAAATAGTACAATACTTGCTCTACCTACCATAAATACGTGCTAGGTTGAAGTACCAAAACTGAATAACAGGCCAAGTATCTAGAATTTTTTACTTCGTACTCCATTGGAACTCTCCCCCCACCTTTGGGGAAAGTAACCATACAGGTTACACTTAAGTGGGCGTTACAATGTGTTACTTTCATTACAATCGGTTTGGCCGTTCTTGAGTAAAATGGTAGCGCATAGGTACATACAAACTGACGGACAGAAACGTGAAAACTGCAATCTCTGGCTTTAGGGAGGCTATTATGAGTTTAACATAATGTATTTATCTAAAATAAAATACACCCAGCAATATTTCAGTCATTTATTGTGTGTAGAGATGTCCTACTTAGCACGTATACCTACTCCGACACTGTTAGCCATTCGTTCATTTGAAGACCTAGGGAAATAGTGTTTTATCTATTTGACTTTCTGTACTAGATGTTGCGTACGTCATCAAGAATGTGGTTGTAAGGAATGTGTCAAAATCAGCAATTCTAATGTTATCTCAGGCTAGGCTTTCAACATTTGTGACGCCGGCCGCGTGGCCCACATCAAAGGAAGGCTCGGGGTCAAGCTGTCCCAAACCACATGGCAGACAGTACGTGCATCAACGACGCTCAAGGTCAGACTGCCTCGCGCCACTGCTTGTGAACCCGTGACAACGAGCGCGATACAACAAAGGGTTTTCGAGATTATTCGCGATTTGTCCCGCGCCCGGTATATTTGTAGAGGTTCCAGAGAAGGTGAAATTCGAGAAAGGTCCGTGGTACGTCATCCTGGCTATATGAGGGGGTGAGGTGACGAGGGGAGTGAGTAGTAGTAGTTACAGACATGCGTCGTCAGCAAGGCACTGTTAGGAGTGTGTGTGTGTGCGTGTGTGTGTGTGCGTGTGTGTGTGTGTGTGTGTGTGTGTGTGTGTGTGTGTGTGTGTGTGTGTGTGTGTGTACAGTCGTGGTGAGATACGTCGCGTCGAAGTACATTCAGTGAAACAGTTTATGTAGTGTCGAGTGACTGTATCGTCAAAGTCAGCTGTTTGAGACAAAGTGAAGAAAGACAGAAAGGAATGAGTCAAGGTTACGAGAAGAAAACAGTTGTCATTTGTAATATCACGAGGGACTGAAGACTTAACGTCTTTAAAAGAGAACTATGATATTTTGCATTCAGTTTTGGAACAAAATAATGTAACCCAAAAATAACTTGACTTAACTTTGGTAATTTTGTCACAATATCAACAAACCTTAGGACTCTTAAGAAACATTATATCATCGTGAGCTGTACTGTGGTACTCTCTCCCGTTACCGCTCTCGATAGCAGAACATCCCGCACAAGTTTTCTCGTCAGAGATCTACAGTACTTGTACCAAGTGGAGGAAACGTTACATTCCACCGAAAAATATCGATACCAAGATTTTGCTGGAATACATGCCTTGATGTCACCTTAACAAAAGGGAGAGAGAGAGAGAGAGAGAGAGAGAGAGAGAGAGAGAGAGAGAGAGAGAGAGAACTGTGTGTATGTGCGCGCGCGCGCGTTTCCCTCTCTGTTTCTGTGAACAGCGTCACTAAGTACGAAAAGTCAGTTAAATACCAAACTTGGTATTTACTTCAGCATCTTTCATGGAAGCGATACGAAGATTTTCAAGGGAATCTCCCTACTTAAAATTACTCTTTATACAGAAAACTCCTGCTATTCTTAAAAATGGCTCTAGTGATGTTAATTAAAATACCATATAATTTAAATGCTTGTTTGATAAATAAGACGTGTATTTTGAATTATCTGCGAACAGCCTTTGAAGTCCTCCTCATTCTGTTTGACTTTTGTATAACGGGTAAAGAGTAACATACAGATAGTATTGCTGAGCTTGTTAAAGCTAACAATTAATGGTAAATAGCATTTTTTGTGGTATTAACGGTTTCTGTTATTGTTTTTAATTTTCAAACACACTTTCTCAAGTGGAAAGTCGCTATTTCCTTTTTTCTCGTGGTCATACAGACAGCATGAGCTTTCAAAGTCATCAAATAGCGACAGGTTTTTTAAAAACTGAGTTTCGCTTTAGCCCTGGACGAAATGTGTAATAAAGTTTATCTTGATTAAACATAACGGCCTGGGTGGCTCAGTTGCTTAAACGCTGGCCTACTGATCCCAAGGTCGCGGGTTCAAATCCGGCCCAGAACGACAGTTTTTAAGTGTGCTTAAAGGGTGGTTTGTACAAGAATGAGCAGAAAAATTCCTGTGAATGCAACACAATATTTTCTTGTTGTTTCATTTGTATACCTCATTTAGCTTGATTGGTAACTTCGTGGCTTTACTTGAGGAAACCGATTTATCCTATACTCGTCGAAATACTTGATTTTTGTCCTTCCTATAACAGTCTTCCTCCCCAGACGGAAGACAATCCTGGACCTCTTGGATGAGAAGTAGAAATGATACTCTACTCCCGAGGGAATCTTCGACTAGAGTTATGACTCAAAATTGCGTAACAGTAATTCCGCAGATATTATAGAGATCCAAATACATGTGAACCGCTACGCGGTGTTTTTCCACTGCGCACTCGGAAATACCATAACAGCAGCTGATATACACAAGGTCACGAGCATCACTTGTTTTTCTCTACTCTGCTCACAATCAGTATTGAGTTGACGCGATATCGTGCGGCTGCATTATTACCAGTGTGCTTTATTATTTAGTCCTGTACATAGTAACAAAGTGTATTATTACTCAGCATTTGTTTTCTACTGCACAGCGTGTATTTATTTATGATTCGTATGTGTTAACTCAGTCAGCTCGCCAAAGTAAAGTACGATTTGCAGAAAGATTTCCATTTAATATTTTTCATGGACGAGCGTACACAAAATAATCGCTATTGGAGCTCTGAGAAACCTAATATTGTTCATGAAATATCCCTTCATGACGAAAAAAATTGGTATATGATGCGCCATTAGTGGAGAAAGAGTTGTAGGCCCAATTCTTTTCGAGTCAACAGTTGACACCCCACGTACGTGAATACAATTTTGCGCCTTTTTTTAGAGAATTAACTGACAGGGAACATGATTTTGCCTTTTTTGAACAAGACTCTGAACAGCTCATACAGCCAATTTTTCGATGAGAACAATTGAAAGTGTGTTTCAGGACAGAATTATTAGTAGAAATTTGTGGCCCACTCGGCTTTCCGACTTAACCCCCTGCGATTTCTATCTCTGAGGTAGCTTAAAGCATAAGGTATACAAGACAAACCCACACACCCTGGAAGAATTAAAACAAAATATCCGTCAGGAAAATGTCAGCATTTCTCAACGTGAACTACGGCGAGTGATGGATCATTTCCTAAGGAGTTGCCAAAAATGTATAGACAATGACGATGGTCACTTTCAGCACCTGCTTTAATTATATTGGTAAGTAAAGCCTTTAAAAGTAGTTTTAAAAATGCTGTATGGTTTTATCCGCGCTGTTCTATGACAATGGCAGTCGGCGACGAGCGCAGTGGACCCGTACAGACAAAACACAGCGCAGTCGGTTCACAGTCTTTTGGATCACCCGTTAGGTGGTGTTTAAAAGTAGCTAAGTTTCTTAAACATGCTTGAGTAAATGAACAGGAATAACTTCATGGCTTGGGTCAATTTCACAGAATAGATGCACAAAAGAAACATTGCGTTAGGGAAGGGAATTTGTCCAAAATGTTGCCTCTAGCAACATTACCCGGTAAGGTGTGGAAGAAAGAACCACTGGGCTATGAAGCAATCGTGGAACTCGTGAACCGTGGCCGTGGTTCAGAAAGAGAAGGCAAACGGTTTCGGCATCTCTCCAAGCCTCACCCTCCACGTCGTCCCTCTAGTCACGTATGTGCAAACTTTCTGCTCCAATAACAAACTCCGAGGACCAAATACATGCACCGTAGCCTCGCCAGCTCTTTATTTGAGGCGCTTAAAGGAGCATGTGCAGTCCTTGTGTTGCGTTTGCTGAGTGTTACGAGATGAAAACGGACCACTTCTTCGGTGTAGCATCGCGAGTGCAAAGGTCAAGTAAGGCACAGGACGTCTCAGGACATTACTAGGATAAAAATCACCAACACTCCCTGCTGATAGATTTTACATTACATTGGAGTACTTAATTTTTATTTTTTGCTGCATTATGTATTTCATATTAATTACTACATACAATATCTGGTTCTACATGTTAGAAATGGTATACGCGTCTAATAACTTACGGGGCAATTCCTTCAATGCACTCAAAGAAATATTTTTAAAACATTCTGCCCCACCTCTGAGCGCTGGATGATTATCATTATCATCATTATCTTACTTAAGGTACATGTGTGATAGTTACACTTATTATTATATTTATTATTATTATTGTTATTATTATATTATTATATTATTATTGTTATTATTATATTATATTATTATTGTTGTTATTATTATTATTATTATTATTATTATTATTATTATTATTATTATTATTATTATTATTATTATTATTATTATTATTATTATTATTATTATTATTATTATTATTATTATTATTATTATTATTATTATTGTTGTTGTTGTTGTTGTTATTATTATTTATTAATATTTCCTTCTACACTCGTCGCTAAAGAGAATGGTGTGGAATCTTTCTGAATGGTGTGCTGTAAGTGATTGTTAGTGTATCTATTAGTGTCATGTTGGCGAAGTATTTGTTGTTATAAGGATGTTCCCTTGAAGTGAGGAGAACGTAAAAATAAAGTGAAGCCAAGGACAGTTGCTGAGTATGGGAAGGCCGACAGCTATCTACACCGCAATGTACCTACTGCTTAACTAAAATTATACCACATTTCAAGACAAGAAAATACTAATAAAATATACCTATTCACAATTCGTATACATTTTATAATTTGAAAGCATTCTATAGTTCAACAAATGAATTTTATACTTTAATTGTACAGGCACCGTCGGCGATGGTGACGAAGTAATACAGGGTTGGGCAACTGATATTCACAGAGCGCAGCATGCTCAGAGCCTTGCACCCATAACTGCATGTTTAACAGGTTAAAAAAAAATTAAATTAAAATAAAAATAAAGGTCGCTTAAGCTATCCCGCGAGTCGCCCAGACTTGGAGTAAACAAACACAACATCCCGGCCTTCCTGCAGGGCAGCAACTTGGAACAGCGTAAAGTTTGTCCAGTTCGTCCAGATACTCCATATGCTCAATAAAGGAGAAATGACTGAAGTGACTGAAATGGTGGGGAACAAGCGAGTGATATCAGAGCTCAGGCAGTCACATACACAAGCAGTGTAGTTATCACAGTCAGAGCAAGTGGTTACTAATCCCCACGTCACCTATTATGCAAGTGGGCAATTCTCTGTTATGGCGCATCTATGCTTGAGGAGTGGGGGAGTGCACCTCGAACTGGACGGGCTGTAGTCGCTTTCTCCTTAAGTGGTGGAGAAGTAGGATGCATTTACTGGATGCCTGAATGAAGTGACTCCTGAATTGCAAGTACTAGTTGCACTTGAAATATATCGATGTCCCTATATTACGCCAGAAGTACGTTTTTTAAGCAATAGTTTGGAGTTATGTTGTAGCGATGACAATGTTTTAGCTTGGGACGATATACGAGGAGTGCGGCAGATAGAGTGTGCCTGCGAGCAACACCTGTAAGATAGGATAAGTCGTGTGTGCTGCACACTAGGATTCAAGGTAGTGGTGAAAGGAATCGCTTTGTAACGTGCAAAGGAGTACAATTTCCGGGATCCAGTCGTGTTGCTAAACTCAATACATTTCCAGCCTTCCAACCAGAAAACGACGCACTGCAAGTTATCGACACACCTTCAACAATGCTCAGATAAGTGAAGGATTAATCCACCCGAACAGCAAATATTTACATGCAAAAAAGTACAAACATCAACTCGAAACATTAAATTGGAAATGTATATACGCGTAACACCTTGCACTGGAAAACAACAATTGAACGGCATTCTTTTGTTATTCCAAAACAATTCTCACTTGTCTTTATCCTCGAGTTCGATAGCGCACCAACGCTGCAGTACCCGATCCCTGGAGAGTATCCTATTTTGTTTACAAAAAAGTGATGTCATCTCCTAAACTAATTAGCTAACATGTAATATCGCATCATACCTCTTTCCGTATCAATAGATACTAATGTTATTAGTGGTATATTCCAGGTTTTATTTAAATTCTTCGCAGGACACCAGAGGGAATTTCTTTTAATAAATTCGCAATGACGTGCCAGAATTTCTTTTTATGCTTTATTTTCGTATCTAGTAACTTCAAAGGGGATTTGAGAAGGACAAAGCCCAACAAAAAGCGAATAAACCCAATGTTGACACGCGTCACTTGTTTTAAAAAGTAAGTAAGGCACAAATCGTTTCAAAACAGCATTTGAAGTTACACCTGACATTGCAAATTTCCAACGGTGGTCCTAATGACCTAGCTGTCGACGGGCCCTTAAACACCACCACCATCCAACGGTGGATAGTTTTTATTTACGTATAGCTAAATAATTTAATCGAATCTTTCATTTTCGTTTTTTAAAGGATTTACTTATCGTTTCATCTCATATAAAACAGCATAAATTTTGAACTCCTAGAACCAAATGAAGGGAACCGATAAATGCTAAAACATTCATATTAATATTTTATTTGACCCTAAAACTAGACGTTTTCTCTGTGACTTATCTAGTGAATGGAGGCAAAATTGGTAAAATCTTTATAAGGGGTAAACAAATAAAATGGATACCTAAAAGTTATTCAATTTAATATTCTTCCTCCAAAAACTGCAAAAATTATTAAACCTAACATTCCATTAAAGCTGAAAAGGGAATTTGACCACATTTTGTTATTCCTGCTAAAACAACTAAAAATGAAAGTAGGCTTACTGCATTCTTCTCAAAAATCAATATCGAGAGTTTGTGGAAAACATTCGTTTCCGTGAACTCCACCTCCTCCCCAAAAAAGTGCATTTTTTAAAAAACACCCATGTCCATGTGTCTATGAACAATGTAACTCAAAAATGCAAGATTGGAGAAATACCAAATTTCGTACCCGAGTCGGACACTGTTCAAGGTTGTCAGGAGGTTTTCAAGAAACTTACTTCCATCCTCCCCCCCCCCCCCAAAAACAAATCTTTATGTGGGGAAAAAAGTCCGTTATTTGTGTTTTTCTTTCCCCTCTTCTCAAATTTAGTAATAACCATTTAAGTGATGGTTTCAATTTGATGCGACATATATGAACCAGTTTTAAAGTGTGCTATTCCTTGGTGTTTCGCTTGTGTTTTTCTTTTTCTACATGCGCTCATTAAAAAAATTGAACTGTGATATAAACAGTTTTTTCTATTGGGGGGGGGGGGGTCATTATGACTGCAACCATGTCCACTTTGACTGATATGAAAACATTTCTGACTTTAGGCGCTGCAATAAACATCCGAGTTGCGGATTCATTGCTGAATGTAAACGTACCAGTTCCGTACACGATCTTGGTTGGAGTACGCCAGCAATGATGTTCAGTGATAAAGAAAAGTAACTACGTGTGATAGGTACAAGTTTCGTCTCCATCGAACTCACAGTGGTGAAATTCAACGATGGACATGCTGTAAAAAGATTTGCAAAGCAAATCTGAAGATTGACCGACTCGTGAAGAGAATACCTCTCACAACCATGAGCCTCAAGATCCACCCTATGCGAAGTTTTTCTCCGAGGGCTGTTTATGTTAACTTAGAAGTGGCTATTCATTCTGCTCTTGTCTCTATTTGGCCAACTGCATCTCTGAAAGGATGTAGTTTTCACCTTAGGCAGACCTGGCTTCAAAGAACACAATCTTTGAGCCTTGTAAAGAAATATACCAGCGAGGTTGACGTTTCTTTGGGGGGCGGGGGCGGGGGGAGGGGCTTCTTTTCTCGCTTGGTGAGGTAGACGACTGTTTCGTCAATTACATTATGAACATTAAACCTGAGACTAAATTACACGTTTGTGTCCAGATTATGTAGAAACACAGTACGTCGAAGTAAATTTCCGGCATCGCTATGGGCAGATTCCTCCTATTCTCTTACACGAAGACAAACGCATGCTAAGATCTCACTCGAAGCTGAACGGTATCTTCTATCATTATACCCGAACATGCTTCAATTATTGGAAGCCATCAGTGAGGTAAAACCACCGCTTACGTAAAAATAAACAGTGTGAATCTGCAAATACATCAGGCATAACAAGAACACTGTGAACAAGGAGGAATTTTATTTTATTTACATCGATCAGCAGTAAATACATGCTTCACAGATGTAGCAGAACAGAAGCAATAATAAAGAGTATTATAATGATGATAATGATAATGATGATGATGACAATAATAATAATAATAATAATAATAATAATAATAATAATAATAATAATAATAATAATAATAATAATAATAATAATAATAATAATAATAATAATAATAATAATAATAATAATAATAATAATAATAATAATAATAATAATAATAATAATAATAATAATAACATAATATCATTGTAGAGGTAGGGGACTGGGCCCCTCTGAACTAACACAGATATGACACATGCTCTAATAGTGAGAACTTATACATCACAAAGAAGAGAAGAAAAACAAAGGTGGCGCAGCAGATTATTCAGAGCTAGAGGTGTCATCACTGAGAAGGTCCTGTGGAAGTCGTCGCTTCTGTCTTGTTGGCCGGCGACTTTGGACGCCGATGTTATGTCACAGCTCCTGGAACAGCGTAGATTGGAGAAGAAGCGTCGGGCGAACTGTCGGAGGAAATGACGGAGAGGAAGAAGTCCCAGCTCGTGGTGGAGCTACTGGTTGCGTACAAACCAAGGAGGATTAGTGACAATTCGCAAGAATCGGTTCTGGACGACTTGTAGACGCTGCAGGTGATACATACTGGCAGCCCCCCACCTGGCAGGCATAGGTATGTATGTAATAAAAGGACGAACAAGAGATTTGTACAGGAGTAGTGAAGATTCCAAACCAAGTGAGGTGTGTTTATGGAACAAAGAAGAAATTTTTCAAAGACGAGCCGATGGAGGAATTTCTACAACAGAAAATGATCCAATTTAGAGAAGGCGAAATAGACTATACAACATCAGAGCCATAGCATACAAATTTGCACCATAACAAGAAGCTTTAGCAAATTCATTTCTTCGTAAATGTTACAATATACAGTTGTACATTTTTAATCATACCTAACAAGTCGTAGTACACTTGGTGGTTTGTCAACAGTCGGGATAAGTAGGTAGGAAAATGTGGGATATGGAACTGGGATATCTCAATATTCATCTCGGATGTCTCGTAAATAGCGCGGGTACGCAACTAGCATAATTTTCGGCTTACTCCGGAACTAGTTCACACCGTTTTCTAGCAAACCAAATGTGAATCAACCAAATTGAACAGAATAACTTGTAGTACGAATAGTATGGTATACTTATGAGGGACGCATGTCAAACGGTAATTGGTGACTGCTTACACGTCATATTCTTCATGCAGCACATTTACTCTATCTGTGACGTTTACGAGAAGCATTATATTAGGTCAGTGTTTCTTATTTGGTGGTCCGCGGTCTCCTTGTATTCCGCTAAACAATTTAGGAGTCCTTGGCATTACTATCAGATCTCAAAATTTTCAGTGCACTGAATTTTGGAATACCGGCTATTCGATAATAAAGGTGAAAGAACACTTCCGCAATTGGAGATTTTCATTATCATCAAGCCACCTATTGGTCTTGTACGGCACTAATGCTACGAAGTACGTGTTTTTGTCATAGCGGTAGAGCAGGATGTCTGATCAATGCCGACTCCCCATATATTTACGATATCACACGGTACGTTGGCACTGCACCAAGTGTTCATTACTTGAGACGTTGTTTTTCCTGGTTTTGCGTGTATTAAATGTACGACAATTGATTTTCATTGAGTATTTTCAGCACCTTGGACAAGGCGTTTTTCAAACTGATTGTGGTGATATTTTCACAAGTACTTTTAATGCCGCATACCAGGTGATGTGTTGCGAAAGGTGAATCCGAAAAAAAGGACATATTCCTCAATATCGGAATGTACGAAGATAACAGTTTGTTACTTGTAAGATGCGTAGAGTAACCTATTTCTCACATAGTACTTAGCAATCACACAAGGTTTCGAAATAATTAATCACTTAAAAGATGCGAAGGAATACTCCAAGCAGCTTTTTCACGCGTGCAGTAAGTCGACAACGTTGCGTTGAGGTTGGTCAGAGAATTGACCCGGTTTGTGGATGTAAACAGCTCGGGCACCTTCGTTTTCGTTTTAGTATTTTAGGATCTAACGGTTGTGATTGGCCTACACTGTCACAGTAAACATGGAAGGACAGGGCAGGGTATGAGTTTATTTTCAAAACGCACCGCTACGCTGTTTGTTTATGTACTGAGCATGGGAAAGTGACATCCACACAATCTGCAATGTTGTCAGATTGTTTTCGAGAAAACTAAAATATCTCCGTAGGAAATGGTCAGAGACAAAAATGTAAGATACAAAATGTGTTCCAAATATTGAGATCTATCACTGGTTTAAATTAATGTAAGGACTTCCCTTCCACCCGGTATACGTACCCCATCCTAAGAAGATGCCGAACTTGATGCTAGGTTTGCCATTTATCTGAGTTTTCGCTTCGTTTATGCACACGCACATACCTTTTTCTAAAAATGGTTTTTCTTGGCACGGGGATTTCAGAGCGCACATTTGCTGTGGAATCTCGATATCGAGAATTCTGGGTGGGATAGTATGATACTTCTTTACCAACCTACTAAGAGTTGTTAAAGAACAACGAAAGGCCTATCTGTCGGTTAGCAGTTTGCATAAGCTCAAATATTCAACAGGCTGGTATATATTATAAAAAGCGAGTTGTTTGTGCTTTTTCTTACGAAATGTTAGCTGGAGTATTTCTTGAATGTGCACTTTGCAAGAAAATAGGTAGGAAGGAAGAGGAGATGAGAATACCAGGAGATGCCATTAAGAGTACGGTTACATTTCTGTGATTGCGAGAGTGTCGCGGAAGGTGTAACATGTGCCGCAATATTGCTGTGCTCATGACGCTAAGTGTTTGGGAGAGGCACCCGTGTAATTACCCACTACAGCAGGCAGGTTCTGGCTCACAGAGAAATACCGCCACGTCTGAGAAAATACAGGCATTCGCTGCAATCTCCATACTGACTCTTCTTGATGGTGTATCCCGCACAACACTCATATTTCCACCAACCAAAGTGTTACGCCAGAGCGAATAATGCCAAGTGTGCTAAGAATTTGTTTTCGTAGCAACGCCCCAATAGAACTCAGGCTAAGCATGTAGCAATCTTTCAGCTGAATAAAATTTGGCAGTATAAGGTTTTAGGGAAGCGTGGAGGTTGACCTCCGTAATACTAGGAAGTTAGAGCAGAAGAAGATGAAGAAGAAGAAGAAGAAGGAGGAGGATAAAGAAGAAGAAAGAAAGAAATGGGGCAGCGCTCATATAGGTAACCCGATAGTAACTGGGTTTTATTAATACTATTTTCGCATAAACCCAAATGGAATTATGTTTATTGATGTGGTTAGCACTAGATTTAAAGTTTCTTCTTAGAAACTGTAGTGGTACTTCTATTATTGTTTCATTAAAAAATAGCCCGTTTTAACTTCTATGATCTTCAAAGTTCTTAAGTTGAGAAACAACTTGCTGATGGTATTTTTGCTCTCTTAAATTGACTTTTTCTTAACGTTGGTGTTATTAAACTTTTACATTGAACACGGTCACATGCATTTCCCCTGGAGAACAGGAATGATTCTGGATAAAAAAAAAAATCCTCACCCCAGCCGAGAATAGAACCAGAAAACCTGAGTTGGGAAGCCAGAAGGCTGATCACTCGACCACAAAGGCAATCTGGTGTACACATCTATGAATGTGAAACGCTCTATATTTCCTTGAATTATTTCGAGGGGATTGTAACGTGATTTATAATCACCCTCTGACCTTCATGTTTATGTAATTGTCCCATAACTCTTCCAGAAATGACGCCCAGGGATACGAACGGGATTTGAAATTAAACATCGTTCATGACTCTGTTTATATAACACGACTTTAATGAGTATCTAGCAACGTAGCAACCATGTCATACCTTGGTTACTTTTGAAATGATTGGTTCAAAAGTCAACTGTCATTTGTTCCCGCTATAGTCGGGAACACACACAGAGCTGGGTATGTGCAGGTTGCACAGTAGCACTGGTGTCACGTGACCTACCAGCGCATAGTGAGTGAGAATGAAAGAGACAGTGTAGGTACACTCTCTCTCTCTGTCTCTATACTTCTGGCTGCAAGTACTCGTAAGGCTCGGGTCTGCCCGTACCACGAAAGTCACCATAGGTTAATCGTGGCAAGGAACTTGACATCTCTAATTTATACCTACAATAAAAATCTGGTGTGTTGCACTCACATGACTTTCTCTACTCTTGTACTAACCATTCTTACAAACTGTTATTCCTATATCTTCGTGTTAAGATAAACATTTGTATAAATTTATTTCCTTATTAGGATACAGTAGGCTTTGCGCGATAGTCAAATCTTTCAAAGCTTTGAGATTCCGTTACCTTTGCACACTTAACATAAAAGAATGAACAACGATGTTCCATTTCACGAAAGTTTTAAGTTTTCGGAAACGCAGACACATAACAAGGAAATTCTCCGAAATGCTTCATCCTACAAGAAAATTTATTCAGACATAAATTGTATATTTTAGCAAGATCTACATTTTTGTATAGTATGATTTAGTCTATCTCTAACGGTTTATCAATTATGCAAAAGTCGTCCAGAGTAAATACGACTACAGGGGCTATAACCAGAAAATTCAAAATATACATTTCATTTGTCCTATAAATATCTCAAATATATGACATTTTAATCAAAATAGTTAGTCATTTTCAAAAAAATAAAAATTTTCGAAAAATTTTGCATGTAAAGGATAGTTTAGGGTGGGCCTATTCTCTTCAAAATATTCGTGCCGCAACTTAAATACCAAATTTGGTTTTTAACCGACTTTTCGTTTTTGAGTTATGCTGTCCACAGACTGACAGGCTGACAGACAGGCTGACAGACAAACAGACAGACAAACAGACACACACGCGCGCGCGCGCGCGCGGATCATTTTCTAAAACTGCTTTTTTTTTTGGATTCAGGGGGTTTCAAAACATATATTTCCGGTGAAATCTCGACATCGAATTTTTGGGTGGAATACAATACTTCCCCTACTTACCAGTAGAGAATATAAAAGGTTAACTGAAACCGAACAATTGCATTGGGCCAAGACTATGGCATAGCTTTTAAAATCATTATTATTGTTGTTATTATCATCATGTTCATGATGGTTATCATCATCAACTTCACTTAAACAGTTAAGTCAACATCATAATGTTTATCTGCAGCTTCTCTGACACACATCACATATCTCCCACGCAGGTTAGTTGCGTAGTCCCCTTTTTGTGTTTTATACCCATTCTTTTTAACTAATTAATGCAACTTTGTCCCGGTCTTAGGATATTAATAAATCCACAGTGTTGTGAATGATTGGTGATATTCTAGAGCTAGGACAAATATATTTAGTTTGCACTGTGTTGTTTGCATTGTATGTGTTGATAATGCGGAGAGGGGAAAGGGGTGAACAGGTAATCTGGAACTGTAAACATTACAGTCAAGGGTGTAACAACAAATCTAATTGAAATGAGAATTACAGATATATAAAAATATAAACATTCACTTGTATTGTCTTCCCATTCGTCTGTTTGGTTGTCAAACATATTGTAATATATAACGATACATTAAGTCTCAAAGGTGAAACTTTTCTTCCCTTCATCTAAACAATGTTTATACATAGAAAAAGTTCTCTGTACGTCACATGATGTAAGGGGAGCATGGTGAAAATACTGTATATCATTCTCAAGTAGAAGTTGGTTTGAGTTTCTGTTGAACTTGTGTAACCGGCCTAGGATGTGCTGTAGTGTTTTATGCAGTTCTTCTATTATTTTTTCCCCTTTCTTTTATATTGCAATTCTGTTTTAACAAAATTTGCTTCTCGTTACAATTAAGTATTTCTGAATGACACAACCTGTTTTCTTCATTCACGGTGAAGTTATTTGTGCCAAATACTTCCACTAGCGTTTTTAATGTGGCAGATGGTTCTGACATTTTGAACTTCGCTGTGAACACAACGTAAACACAAAACGCACAGCGACCAACTACATTACTGTCCGCTACGGTAGGGATTCCGGTACGTCAGCCGATGGCTTACTGTGCTCGGACCCCCGGAGGAAGAATGATATGAAAGTACCCCACAGGCGGCCAGAACGCAACACAGGCAGAACTACTATGGCGGGTAACTAACAGGTGCACACAAGTTCTTCAGCCACAGGAAATGAAACGGGGCATGCATCCGTTCCAGCACTCGCCCGTGTGATCTGGAAAAACCGCCGAAAAACCCAAGGTCAGGAAGGTCGGCCGCAGGAATAGAACCCACGACATCCCTGCGGGCCTGAGCTATCCCGCCGGTACTCTACACTTCTAGTACTGCAGTCGAACTACTGAATGTCAACTGTACAGTCCTGGATCCGTGTATTAAGTATGATGTCACGTATAGAGAACACGTAAACTGGTAGTTGTGTTGATTCCTTCTTCAAGAGATATTTGTCCCAACTTTAGTGATATAATCTTATCCTTATAAAATCGACCTCTCTTTTCACAACTTTGTTATGGAAAAGCGCCAAAGTAAGGTCATCGACGAAAACTCAAGAATTATAACCCTCCCCCTAAAAAAGCGAAAAATATCTAGAGGGATACAACAATTTCCGGAAAAGTTCTCAGATGACGCTCTATAACAAATGTTCCAAAGCTTGTAGCATGTTTCATTACAGGTCCATAGTTAACTCCGGATTTGGCTGAGGAAATAACATCCTTTGTGAAGCCCAGAGGCATTCTTATACTCTTCCTTAATATTGCTTGAGCTAGACTAATATGTAGATAGATGGACGGACGGACGGACGGACAGACCGACCGACAGGCAGACCGACAGACAGACAGACAGACAGACCGACCGACCGACCGACAGACAGACAGACAGACAGACAGTTAGATAGCATTAGATAAAACTATGTAGATCAGGACTGGAACTGGTGCTCACTGAGCTCAGCCTGCTCAAGGCTTTCCAATTATAACTGTGTGTTTAACAGGTAAAAAATGAAGATAGCTCAAGGAATCTTGCGAGCCACCGAAGCCTGCACTAGATCTTATGATGACCTGTAAGTTTCTTAAGGAACTACACTGATCGCGTTTTTTCCAATGGAATAAGGCTGTTAACAGTTAATGAAATGATAAGTTAATGAATTAAATATGATATTTATATTAATTAGATGCATCTTCATTTACAGGATAAAACGGAAATGTCCAAATGATATCCGGTGATACATAAAAGCTTGAGTAAAACCTATCGACTACACCTTCCAGTAATATATTTTCCTCTCAGTATCCATAACAGGAAGAAATGTAAACTACGGAGACAAAGATATAATCCGATAGGGAGAAAATCTGCATCTAGATCTAGAAAGAGCATTTTTGAATACGGAACAGAATATTTATTGTTTATACGTTGAAGTAAAAAAGACACAAACCATAGAACTTTACCCGTCACTGTATTTTGAATTCCAAAGCATATGAAACATATTGGAAGTAAAACATAGCATACAAGTGAAAGATCTGGTCTGGAATTCGGTGACAAAGGCTATGCAAAAATAAATAGTACGGTTGAAGGCCAGGTAGTTTCGTAACAGAAGATGCCGATGTAAATCTTAAATATTCAGGATTACTTTGCGTCGTATTTCTCTAGAGCTTTATGAAATTTAATGTTGAACTTTAAAATACTGTCTGCGAGTCCAGTAGAACATACCCTAGCGTATCTGCCGTCTTCAGACAAGAATGTTCTTCTCGCATCTATTTACCATGTGCAAAGCCTGTCAGGTGTTCTTCCTACATCCTCATTTGGGAGGGAAACAAAGCCGTCGCCACGTGCCTTTGTGTTATCTTGGAGCGCCTACCCGTGCCAGAGCCTTCAAAAGACGCTGCTCATTTGGCATACACGTATACCTCAGCAATGTATTAATTTACACTGTAACTTAGTTCCAGAACATGCCAGAATCGAGCGCTTCCATTTGGCGAATAGAATACTCTGAACCTTCAGTCGAGTTCGTTTTTGTTTCCTCCAGACACCTCTTCGAACCGAAAACCAAACCCAATGGTATGAATTTATGTGTTTCCTCAGTCTGCTTTCAGGCGAGAATTTACCGTAACCTAACAATATCACGAAGACGTTTACGGTGTACTAAAATAGGGCGGTAAATAACATTTTGTGATAAAGCTTTCAGACGAACAGAAAAGTGCTGTTCACAGTTTGTATGTCGGAATGGACGTCTCTCGCAAGGATAAGGCACGCCGTTAATACTTTCCTAGTTAATATATCGAGTATCATATTTCTGAATTAGTTGTGCCCTTTCCTGTTAGATGCACTTATGTGCTAGGGAAAACATATTTCTTTAGACATTCGGGGAGATTAGTGTAACGAAACAGTTAAGCTAATATAAGGAACTTATTTATTTATAGCTGAATTACCCGAAGTAACATGGGCAGCTTTTTAAACTCGAATGATCTTTCAATTACCTTCTCCCGTTCGTTATTAAATTATTGTACAATGATCAAGACAATTTGTATGAATCCGCCCCTTAACCACTTATAATTGTCATTTTGTATTCTCCTTGCCTTGTCCGGCACGTCAGCAGATGGCTTATTGTACGTCAGACCCTGGGAGGAAGGATGATATGAAGGCACTCTACAGGCGGCCAGAACGCATACAGGCAGAACCACTGTGGTGGGTCCCTTACAGGTGCAGGCGGTTCTTCAGTCTGACGGAGTTCCAGGTCGCCACAGAGCTAGCCACCAGCCAGGTCCGACTGATCAATCAATCCCCTGGTGCACATCCAGCCGGCCGCAGCGCCTAGCCTCAGCCAATCACCGTATTTCCAAAGCGCAAGCTTCATCGCAGCGCATTCCTGACCGGATAGAGAGAATGAAATGAGGGGGATTGTTTTTGGGGGATGGAAGGTAAATATCCTTCCCAGGTTTCGCCTGAGTGAACTGGGAAAACCAATCGAAAAAGCCCAAGGTTAGGAAGGTCGACCGCGGGAATCGAACGGGGGAAGAAAAAATAAAATAAAGTAAAATAAAGTACACTGCACCGGTAACCGACTACGAAACTGGTCAGCACTATACTGATTATGTACTTGTACATTAAAATAGGTAACACTTCCAAACTCCAAAATAACTCATAAATCGTTAATTCAATATCAACAAAGTATGACACAGTATCTGCAAATTCCTTACGAAGATGGTACAGGAAGGCAACTGGTAATTAAGGCCATCCGACTGACATAGTGACTCAGCTAATCAACGAACCAGTATAGTGATTCAAGCTGATCAACAAACTCTCTTCAGGGCTATAAAGTTAAACCGATATGAAATTAGATCGAACAAAATGAAGGATTTTGATTGATGTTTTCCTGCGGAGATCACATGTTAAGTTCAGTTTCAAGCTCATTATTTTCTACGCTCGGCTTCATTTTCTTGAACCATCCACCTTAGAAATCTGCCTAGAGCTGAATAATTTCAAAATTTCTAAATTTATGTCTCAAATTGCAGTTTCCAAAACCATACATTTGCGTTTTCTGTTATTTTATATCTGTTGGCAATCAGAGTTCCCTTCATAACACTGGAAGTGGACCCCGATTCTGGGTCGAAATAAAAACCATAACGAGCCTTTAAGGAGACATTATATAGAGGAAATGAACTACTCTATAGAGGCAATCGTTCAACTAGCATTTCTTGTTGGTTAAATCCAAATAACTGATGTTTTCAATCTTTATGAACAAAAACAAGCGCATGAAACGAGAGCTCAAAGGTTCAGAACTGGCAAGGAACTTCTCAATTAACAAGAACGGAAGCGAAATTTATTTGAGAAGAGACGACCACTGGGTACATCCTTAGCAGATAAAATGTCAAAACATGGCGGATCTATACAAAAGGTGCTCCAGAAAAATAAATACATACCCGAGGTATGAAAACACCCGTGCGGTTGCAGGGGCAGGAAACGCCCATAGTCGACCCATACTTACCTAACGTGAAGGAATTTTTGCATTTCACCCAAAATTCGCTATGTAGGGATTTCACTGAAAATACACATTTTGAGATCCCGTGAATAAAAATAATTATGAAAAATCCCCGCGCGCGCATGTATGTCCATTTCTCTTTTAACTAACACAATAGGCCAAATATTTAATTTAATGTATTAAATGTAATAATATTTAACGCACAAAATATCACACACCATATATCATACGCGAACATTGCATGTTCATCATAAAAAGGGGGAGTTCACTGAAATACTAAGGTACCTACATAATTATCTGAGCGATAAGCTTCCGCGTCGCTGGATTGGGCACTGTCATAAAATTAACTGGCACCCTAGGGCATATTTGACCACTATATAGGTAAAGAGTATAGGGTGCCAGAAACGTGGGATATTTTACGATTTTGCATGATACAACATAACAGAATTCCAATATCCTTCTTCTATTATTAAATTGGAGATTTTGTTTCATTTCTCAAATCTAATTTTACATTTTTCCACAGAGAAAACTCTAACGAGAACATTTTATAGTAACATTGGTCACAAAAGAAACAAACCAATTAGTTGTATGCCGACTAAGTTTATATTGCAGTAATTTTTATTATTTGATTTTTGATTTTGATTTATTTTCTTAGAAAGGAAGTTCCAAAAGCAAGCTGTTCCATATACATGCCAAAATCTCTCATTTTGCAGTAGTTTTGGATTTTCTTCTTCAATCTTCATTGAAATTCTACTTTGAACCATCACCTTATGCTTCCATTTTCATAAAATAAGTCACATAACCAGTACAAGAGACTTTCAAGGAAGCTTAAATCTCGTTTTGAATTCATACCTAAATCAGGGGTGTGGAAAATGCCTTCCTTCCAAGAGGCAACAAATAGGCAACACGGTGCATCAATCAGCAGTATGTTGGGAAACAAATGGACCGCCTGCCAGTCAGAGGTGAGCGGCTTTTGCGAGTCTAAACGACTCACGAGTCTCATTTTGCCTAATGTGAATAGTACAGCGTGACACCTTAAAATATTTTTTTAAGAATCTACACACAAATTAATTTAATTCCACTCCATCTATAACAAATGTTTATGAGGCTCAGTGCAAAAATTACCTGCAATTTTGCACCGACTTGATGTAAGTCTGGAAGTGTTCTTTCACCTGTAATCCAGGTTCGCCAGGAATTTGAGCACTAATTCTTCTGGGTCTTTTATACAGATAAATTAGAGGCAAAATCTGTATGACATGTAAGAAATAAGAAGGTGTAATAGTTCAGAAGTTATAGGCGTAAAAAGTTATCCGATCAAATTATCACCCATGTGTGCTGGCGTGGTTGCGCTGCGGTTAAATGAGTGCAAAGTGAGAAAAGAGCGGCAAGTTGTTCTTTAAGGAGGTGGCCGGGGCAGCCCGCAATGGTATTGGCAACAGCTGGTAACCACTCAGAGACAAACTGGAATACAATATTGCACCTTTTGATTGGTTCCCTAACAACTACTGCGCTTAAAGCTTTATGCCATACACCTTTTGTCCCAGGAATGCGATGCTGAAGAGTTAATGCGTGAATTTGTGCACCAATTACCTATAGGTACGCAGCATTCCACCTTAAAGAGTCGTAAACTTTTAGAAAGCTTTCCACATAAACTACTTTGAATGTTGTCCCGATTTTAACCAAATGTAAACTGTGTAGAGCAGTTTTATTCAAAATCGTATGTTTCTATTCTGTATATACAGCGGTTTGTGTGTTGTTTCACGGAGGGCAAACGCACTGATGGGCAAAGGGACGTCAACAGGTGCATTGCTACAGAGAACGCACCTAAAAGCTTTAGAAATACACCTTTTGGGAATGTGCTAATTTGATGCTTTAGTCTGCCAAGGGACGCATGCTCATTATATCTCAGGCGAAGTAATGTACTCCCATTGAACAAGATTCCAGACGGTGTACACGGAAGGAAGACAGGATGAAATTAAAACAAAGCCTGAGGGAAACGCTACCATGACAGCCGTGTGATGGTTATGTTCTGCTAGCAATTGTTCGCAAGCAGGCGGATTTCGTGATCGCATAAGCCCACTTTCTCCACAAGCACATCGCTGCTTAAACACCGCCAAGATTTTATTTCTCTAATACATGGCAAAATTAAGTTCACATTACAAATAATCCCTTCCACTAAAGCGTTAAAATTCACGCTACGTGCTCACAAATCCCTTGTCATGATATTATTACTACTATTACTATTATTATTATTACTATTATTATTACTATTATTACTATTATTATTATTACTATTATTACTATTATTACTATTATTACTATTATTACTATTATTATTATTATTATTATTATTATTATTATTATTATTATTATTATTATTATTATTGTTGTTGTTGTTGTTGTTGTTGTTGTTGTTGTTGTTGTTGTTGTTGTTGTTGTTGTTGCTGCTGCTGCTGCTGCTGCTGCTGCTGCTGCTGCTGCTGCTGCTGCTGCTGCTGTTGTTGCACCTTAGTAAGCATTTAAACTGTTTTATATCCTGGCTCCTAGATCTAATTTGTTACAACAAAATCACAAGAGGGGACCACGGGAAGCCATGATAACTAAAACTAAATTGATGATCGAAAATTCAAATTAATGCTTACCACTTCTAAATAAACCGTAGAATGAAGTATGCCACTTCATGTTATTCACCTTTACCGCAGCTGGTAGAAGGCTGCGCAGTAATACTTCAAAGTACAGATTTCACTGGAAGTGCAGATCTTGAGATCAACTGCACTCTTCAAACAAAGTTCTTATGTGTCTCCATGCTGACTGATTGTGACGAGACACTATCGTACCATAGTGTGCTGCATTGCACGCTGGTATACTCTAGCCCATAGATGGGGAGAAGTGACACATTGTGTCATTTCCCCTACATCGTACTTTTAACCTCCTCCACTCTGCTACACAGTTAGCTATCCGGCCACGGGCCTCGCTGTTATCTATCTACCTCAGAGAACCGGTCAGTCCCTCACATTGTGTCAGTGGTGGAATAATGTTGCATAAAAAGGCACAAAAATGTTTCAAAGCCCAATGGGAACATAAGTACTTTTGTGTTCCCAGTACAAATAAAGTATTGTGTTTGCTATTTCAAAAGGAAATGTACGTAACGTAATCACAATCACGTAATCATAAAACTAACACATCATGTTCCTATTCGGTTCCGCCACTGCACGCCTTGAAACTTACCTTGTTTGTAAAGATGTGTATACATAAACAGAACCGGAGAAAACAGGAAAAGGCATTTGGTGATGGAGGTAAATAGTTGATCGCACTCCTGTCATTCCTCTTCCCCATGCCTGCTCTATCCGTAGCCGGGTTAACTTGAGAATGTGGCAGAACTGTTGCCAGTACTCTCGGTCCAACAGCAGTGGTAGCATAGTTCTGTCTAACAATTTAGGTAACGGTTCCGGGCGATGTTGATCATTTTAAGAATGCCATCTTCGTAAAAATAAATAAAATGTGTTTACATTTGACATCTACTTTCTAATGTTTTTGCGAGTTGATTGCCCTGTAGTTTGTTGGATTTTCTCTATTAGTCTGAGAGATTTCGTGTTCATCCTAAAATTTATTTGACTAGAAAACATTTACGGGCTATAATTTTTTACGACTTTGAATCGTAAACATCGCCTAAACAATGTGAAGATTACATTAAAAATTCATTTGGTGAAGAAGCCCATCTATGGCAACAATTTGTAATTTGTACATCGGATGCAAAAGAGATCGGCTTTTTCCTAGTGATGAATTTCGTGAAGAACACCCAACAACTGGCGTTACTCAGATAAAATATTGGTAATGTTCGAGCAATGCTTGAAGATCTACGGACTTCTTATGAATTTATTCGGGAGACATTGGTATGAGTCAAATACAAATCCTTTTACATCAACATTTAGACGTGAGAAGAATTAAGTTGATGAATGCCCATAAACTGACTTCCAGTCAAAAACGCACTGATTGGTGCACAAAAACTCGGGAGAAATTCCAAGGCAGAACTTAATATTTGGTTTGAAATATCGTTATTGGTGATGAATTAATTGAATTGACTGATTATGAATTTATTGTTATGATACTGAAAAGAAAAGTCAATAGCTCAATAGGTATTTCGAACGGAACCAAAGCCTACTAAAGTCCGACGAATTCGCAGTGCTGGTAAGATGGTTGCTAGGTTTTCTTCTTTTCTCTCTATAGCATGTTACTGCTATAGCATTAGAAGATACACCATGCGTTAGTGTCAATTGGTACACAAATGTTTAACGCCATCCTTTGAAATGGTTTGTTAAAAACACCCAAAAGAAAAACTATCTGGATTATCAGGATACCCTAAAGGCAAAGCACCACGGATCCTGCACCATACAGCACTGACCTAGCATCTTGGGATTTTCTTTTTATTTCCAAACATTAAACACTAAATGCGTGAAATCACCCTTTCGTCATCAGATGAAGCAATGGAACATAAATATCTGGAAAAAACAATCAGAATAAAAAGTATACGAGGGAAAATGATTAACAAACGAAAGTGTATATAACACAGAATTTAAGAGGAGATGCGAATACTTGGAAAGACTATAACCCAGCCATCCTTCCTTTTAAGGACATTTTCTCATATACAAAAAGCATTACTGAATGTCAACAGTCACCCAACTCCATTTTGTTAATACTGCACATGCGCAGAAGAAAGTGCCAACTCAAGTGTACTAGCGAAACCTATATACAGGGTGGAAGGGAAGTCATTACATTAATTTAAATCAGTGATAGGTCTCGCTATTTCGAGCACATTCTGTATCTTAAGTTTCTTCCTACGGAAATAGTTTTGTCGAAAACAAGCTGGCAACACTGCAGATTGTGTGGATGACTCTTTCAGTAGGTCAGCACATAAACAACATCCGCAGCGTCTTTTGTTGGTTGTTCTTTCCTATGAGCAGCACAGTCAAAAGTGCCAACACTGGCCAAAGTGTGAACTAATTAGGGAAGATAGACCTAGAACAAGGTCTCTAATTTATAATGAGCTGTATATAGGAACTTCAAAGTAAAATTTCGAAGTCAAACTTTTGGACCGAATACACCACCTCTTCTTGTCCTCAAAGAAGAGAACAGAAAGGAAAAATTACGGTTATACGTTCTTTGGTTTCTGAAGTAAGGCACCCTAAGGGCGCAGAAAACGTTACACAACGGGTAGTAAACATTTAATAAATTAAACTGTCTTTAACATCATTATCCTGGGACAAAGGTTCCGGGCTATAACTAATGATCCGAAACGTCTTGCTTCAAACTTCGTCGAAGTGCCACTGTGATATTCACTGCGTGGGACATATTTATCATGGTTATGAACATTTAACTTTATTCAGTCATGGATGTCTTTGTAAAAACAATTTTAGTAAGCAAGATTTCATTATACTTAGGCATTTTCGGCACGAATAAATTACATTATAGAATCACCAAAAGCGCCCAGGGGTAAACACCAGTAATTTAACTTCATTCAATTTCATGTTTACCACGTTCCCAGTAAAAGCAGAAACACAGCAAATGATGCAGAGAGAAGTTGAGTACAATAAGGGGAAGCAAGAGGAAGAGGTAGGACAGAGAAAAGAATGATAATGAGAAGGAAAAAGAAAGAAATGCGAGAAGAAACAAAATTAGGGTGGAATCCAGAAAACGAAACGGGGCAAACACGAAATCAAAAAGAGGAACAGGTGAAGGAAACAATGCAGCAGAAACGCATACATCAGGAAACAATTATATAGCGCGAGGAAAAGAAGAGTGACAGAGGAAGGTAAACAATTTTCGAGAAAAATTGATATTGAGTTTTTATTTACGGACACTCTGCTGTGGTTCTCTATACTGGGCACATACTGCTCAAATTTGCTAACAGGCCTCTTTATCAGGCTTGAGGTTATTTTACGTGACGTAAATGTAAGACACGGCACCACCGACTTTACTTCCCATGCTATGGATTTTACACTCCCGAAAAAATTCATCGCGGGGTTTTAACCCGCGACCTCGGGAACCAGAGGCTGGCAAGTAACTCCTAGACCACGGAGGACAACCATTTTCGAGAAAAATGAATTGGTTGGATGATATGCTGAAGATGTACACGAAGGAAAAAAATGGGTACAACGTCAAAAGATAGTTACAAGAATACTGCAACGAGATACGCCTATCTTGAATAATGTAAGCAATTAATAAAGCTATTATACTAACAATAAAACAAAGAGTTCCCAATTCAATGGCCCACTAAACGCTGGGTCTGTTTGTCATTTTTATAAAAGGCGGCAGGCGGGCTATGAACCGTTAAGTTTCGCTACGGCCCATTGAGAACCAGATAAGAAATGATAAGAGACACAGGAACTTGCAAACGAGGGTTGAAATCGATTAAAGGAAACGAGTCGAGAAGTTAGCGGCTTTTTCAGCGCTCCCTTTAAAGTTAACAATTTTCGTAACCGTAGGGAACTACTTTGTGGGCGGATATGTTCGGTGCCAACTTGCTTCTAATTTGAATTCATTTTATGTCTTCCTTACAAGGTCTAAAGCGGCTCAAATAGTCATGTTTTTGTACTCCTTCGCCTTCTCCTTATGACTTGTAATTTCTTCCACAGAAGATAAGAAAACGTGAATTCAACCTTTGCTAATGTAAGGGTGGTTTTATCAACGAACACCTTGGTTTTCAAACGTCATCTTCCCTACCATTATGAAGAGAATAAGTTTATTCATTAACACTGTAATATTTTGTTTTACTTAAAATAAAACTGACAGATTTATTTTGTTCATTAAAAACTGCTCTGTGATCGAATCAAAGAGTTAAAATGGAAAGAAAAAAGGCTTTTCTGTTACAATGTTGTTGAAAATTGCGCCTAGTTTTAAAACCATAACCTCTATGGTATTTACAAAATAATGCTACATGCACTTAGCAGAAGGAGTTTTTGGTATTATACCTAAAGTTGCGGTAGAATCGGATGTGAACGGAGGAAAAATGACTAAGTCGGGAATTATTAACTTCTTCATTAACGCCCACGTTTTCACAATCTCCGCCATTTTAAAATAATTAACTTTCAAATGGACACAGCGGATACGGCAACGCTGATATCACTGTCTCCAATGGGATTTATCGGTGGTTGCTATAAATATGAAAGGTGACAGGTATGACGTTTTTAAATTAATCTACCTCAGTTTAGCAGCAATATTTCCTAGTTTTCACTGATGGAGTAAGAAATGAAAGCATTGTACAACCAAAATGGTAAGTAACCACATTGATAACCGAAAGAGTGTTAAACCTATAGTAATGCTGACGTAATCACGGCAAACAAAACTTTCGATTGCCAACTTATAAAGCCAATTTTTGGTGGTTGGGACTTAACATAATTTTCAAATCGCCTACTTCACTTGCAACGGCAATAGAGAAGTGCCGTCAAAACTAGTCCCGTGAGCTTCATCTTCTCTGCTTCGTAATTCGGATAAGAAGATAAACCTGACAATTCAGAGATAAACGTTGTAATAAAATTAAAAAGATCACACAGCATACTCATATTCACAAAAATCAGTTCCAAGAAAAGGTTCAAAACATAGTTGAAAGCAATCCAGCTCCTATCACCAAACGTATTGTTTTGTTTGTTCCACTTTTTTTAGAAACTGAAGCACCGAATACATTTTTAAATGTTTTTGTATTCAACAAACAACTATTACACATTGCAACCATGTCGCGTATCCCCATTGCCAGTTATACATATATTCACACACTAATCTGTTTTAATACTCCAGTGTTTGAAACAGTTACACAAACATTGCAAATAAGTTTAACAGCAATCAGCAATATAACTAAATGAATAATACAAATTAAGTAATTGAGCCGCTGGTTAATAAATTACAGCCAAATATTCGAGTAATAATTAAATTTGACTAATATGGTTATGTAAGATATACCATTTTTAAATTTTGGCAGTTTTAAAGCAATTATCGTGGTACTTTTGTTTTGAAGTTTCAGATGTCAGCGACGTCTTGTCCTTTTTGTTCTTTGTGAATCTAGAAGTGGGTTGCGGGTTCCTCGATGTAATCCTTAGGCTTCAGATCATCTACATGTTCTGGAGTACTTGAGTACTTGAACTTTTTTCCGTTTTCTTGTTATCTTCTGTTCATATTTAATTTATTTGTGTATTTAGCTGCCCGTTTTCTAAGGCTTTTTCAGATCATATACATCCTTAATTCGTATGGACTCACCTTTATCAATACTCCTGGATCTCTCTAAAGAATTACTTCCGATTGTTCCGCTGCTCACCATCAAAAGTTGGAGCTACAATGTCCGACATTAAATGCTTGGGGTAGATTGCGTTGCTAGGTGAAAACTCTGTGTGTGTTAAATATGGTTTATATTTGTGTGCTTTGGGTACATTTCATAAATCTCTGATGATCCGTAATTGCCATAAACTTACTGTTCGTTACTGAGTACATCTCATTGTCATTATGCATTGTTATGTACGAGTGATTTGCTCATAACCTCTTATACTGTATTTGGTTTTTCATTTGTTTGGTTTAGTTTTTCTGTTATGATCTTCAATTATTTACCAATTTCTTCATCAATTCCACTTTGGTTACCTCTACTTTAATAACGAAGTCTTGCTGTGTACACGTTCAGTTCTGATAGTCTCTAAGCGTTCACTTACTACTGCCCTTTGCTAACTACTTTATCAACTGTGGTACAACAATTTGATTTTAACTTCTCAATTTCATTATTTACAGTTACATTCACGATTGTACAATCTTTGTTAGTTTTATTGAGTTCATTTTTAAGCATAGCCTTAATTTCCATAATAGTCTCTGTCTGAAATTTACTTTGCTCAGACCTAATTCCTTTCATTTGTGTCAGCTGCTAGCTGGCTTTGCTTGTTGTTAATTTCAGTAGCGAGCTGATCTTGTCTATTTGACATTTCCCTAGCCATTTCTTCCCGTACCTATTTCCTTCTGATCACTGGCTAACTTGTTTTTCAGTGATTCCCTAGTCACGTCTGTTTCCTAGCTATACTTTTCTCTTCATTTGTTATCTCCAGTTTCATCTGTCTCAACAAAGTAATTATGTTCAGATGTTCCTGGCTAATATGTTGTTCTGTCCTGTCCATATTTTCTGTATTCTCCGCGAGATCCAATTCTCTTTCCATTTCTTTACTCATTTTTTTATATTTAGCTTGTACTGCTCTACTACATCTTAAATGCATGCAATGATATTAAATTTAGCTAATGTTTTTTTTCTATAAGACATACAGTTTTTAAATTTGCCTATTTTAAAGCCTTTATCGTGGTGTTTTGTCTTCTCTTTTCTTCCTTGCGGACCTTGAGGCGAGTTGTGGCTCCCTCGAGGTCGTGGTAATCCTTAGACTTCAAATGATCCAGATGTTTTGAACGTTCTTGCACATCTTTTCGTTGTTTTATTATGTATTTTCTTTACTTATTTAATTTAATTAAATTGCGAAATTCTATACATGCGCCACACTATTGGGCTCCATTTTGTAAATGGAATTGTGTGTGTGTGTGTGTCTGTGTCTATATATAGGCGCGCGCGCGCGCACACGCACACGCACACTCACACGCGCACGCGCACGCACGCACGCACGCACGCACGCACACACACACACACACACACACACACATATATAGACACACGCACACCTATATATTCATATTTTTATTTTTTGTAATAGATATTTTTGGACTCACCTCACCACGTTGTAATTGGCTTGTTAGTGCAATAATTAGAGTTAGTTGTTTATTAGTCGGCCCTGGAATCAGCGTTATTTGTCTTATTAGCTGAATAATATGTAATTCAAGTGAGTCATAACCGTAGTGTCGTTTATTTAAAACGATTATTGAAACTTGAAATAATTTAATGCAAACAAATATCTTGCTTTTTCAAAAGATATACAAGTTCTATCCATAATCAGATAATTAGAGGGCCGTGATCGGCGTTTATATCGTGAACAGCGATTGGTCACAGTTTCGGTTGACATTCAACACCTAAGGGCGCCTCTCCCAGGGAGAGGATAGCCCCTTTTTCTCATGCTGTGGGCTTCCAAAGAGCAAACAACAACCAGCTACGCTACAGCTACATTGCGAACATCAGCAGTAGAGAATCTACAATAGGTAGCGGGTAGTGGCACAAGGCCATAGCCATCTACCTCAGGGTCCGTTCGGCGCATCTTGCCAAAGGTGTCCGGCCCTCTGCTCCACACGCTGCCAAGCTCCTGCTACCTGCAGATGAGAGCACACGACGCGTGTTTTTTGTGTACTACACAGACGGGTGCAGTACTGTGCCTGTCTTTCACCTACCTTTCATTATGTCTTTCATACCACCTTCTCCCAGCAAGACCCGAAACGGTCTTGCTAGCCAGTCTGAAACAGCCGTTGCCATCATCCCCACTGGTGCTGTCAAAAAGTCCTCGTCCGTCGAGAACAAAAAGTGGACTGCCACTCAACGCGAAAGCGGAAGAGGCTAGCTCCGAAAAAACATCCAAGCATGCCACCAACCAGGCCTCTCGCGCGGAGAAGATTCTCGCGTAGGCCAAAGTAAAGAGTCAGACTCTGATGACTGTGGCAGTGTGCCTACAGGCATTTCATCACGGAGTGGCAGAACCTCAAGTGCTCTACTGCAAATCCTCGTCGCAAGAGAATTTTACAAAGGATTTTTGCTCCTCAGGCCTGTGCTCTGCTGAGGAAGAAATCTTCCCGCACGAGGAGGACCAATTTCGTGAGGTAGTCTCACGAAAATCCAAAGGACTCGCCAAATTAGCCAAACTGGCAAAACAAGGCCTGTCTAACAATCAACCCCAAACACCCACCCCACCCAAGCGGCATGTACCGCCTATCATCGTAGACGACTTCGAAGTTGGTTATGTCTACCCTTTCGGGGGAGTGTAGGATGTGGCAGAACAAGAGCCGCTTTGTATTTCAGGCCAAATCGGCCAAAGACTACCACTCCATCCTGCGCCACCTCAAGGTCAAAGGTATTCCCCATTTTACCTTCGGTCTGGATAGAACACGCGATCTTCGTAGGGTTATCTGCGGGCTACCCGTGGACACACCTGTCGACGACATCATGGCAGACGACACCCGCCAGGGCATCACGCCCAAAGTGGTCAGACTGCTGACCAGGAACTCTCCAGATGGACAACGGCCCAGGCAACCCCTCCCCTTCTTTTTTGTAGTGGTGGAGCGTGCCAAAGACCCAGAGCTAAAAATAGAAGCATAATAACCCTCTGTTACCTCCGGGTACATTTCAAACCCTCCAAAAGTTCTGACGGTCCCCCTCAGTGCCATCGTTGTCTGGGGTTTAACCATTCCAGCCACTTTTGTTATCGCAAACTGCGCTGCCTAACGTGCAGTGTGGACTGCCCACAGTCCAAGACAGATGTGTCAAAGTGTGCAAACTGTGACGGCGCACGCGGAGTTTACTACGAAGGCTGCCCGACCAGGGAGGCTATTATAGCCTCCCGCCAACCACCACAGGTGCAACCGCAGGCCTATCGCGCCTGTCAACCGCCCTCAGATAGGTCCTGCACCAGCAAGACCAGCACTACACCAGATTCCGAGTCCAGCGCACGCCGCAGTAGATCAAGGAGCTGCGGGTACATCTAGAGTTTCACACACAACCACCACCACCCCCCAGAGCACTTAAAAAAGCTCCTGGGCCACCCACGACCCCCTACTCCCTAGGTCGCGGAGGCCGGTAACCGTCTCCGAGGATCAGCGTGAGGATGGCGTTCCCACGCGCACGTACCAACCGAGGGATGATGCGGGCGATGAGAGGCCGGCGCCCTCCAGTCCTTCTGTACTTCCACTTCCCCGACAAACACCCTCCGCTCCCGCTGCACTACAGGCCTCAGATGCGCTGACGTGGCCACAGCTGCAAAACCACGGCCGGCGGATCTGTGAGCTGCTATTGCAGTTCATTTTCTCCACTGACCCAGCCACCAAAATGGTCACCGCCATAAAGGGGCTCGCTTTGCTTACCACCGTCATTCAGACAGCCCAGAATGGCAAATCGAACGAGGTCTCGTTCAGGTTCGCGTAAAGCCTGGCCGGTCCGGAAAGTGAGCTCCGACATTTTGCCGAAGTGCATGCCCTAGACCTCATCTTCCGAAACACATCTCCCACAAACCGACTCCTGGACTATCATTGCCTCCGGTCGGACCACGTGGGTCGCCGATGGTGTCTGCGTACCACCCACCCCAGAGGCAGTTCGAGGTTATCGATTACCTCTTCATCCTCGACCTACATCCCCATGCCATTCTTGCCGGGGACCTAAATGGCAAGCATCCGCATCGGCATTGCGGCCCCCGTGCAGATAAAAGAGGCAATGAGGTCATTCGCATGGTTGATGCGGACCCTCGGCTCTGAGTAGAGGGCCCCTGGCAACCCACTGACTACCCGCGAGGTCTGGGACGTCCAACTGTCAGTCTTCACGATCATCAAACATTTCCCCTAACATCTGTCACTCACATCGGTGAACGAACTTCATTCAGATCATACCCGGGTTGCCAGTCATGACGTCCCCCTTCAACATCGAAACGTTGACTGGGACTACGCTAAGAGTTGCCTAAATAGCTCCATCCCTGTTAACCCTAACATCACCGACATTACAACCTTAAAGGCTGCGGTCTCTTCCTTTGCCCCCATCGTTATGCGAACTGTCCGCAACCTTACTATCCATACCCCAGCTCCGCTTCACCCAGATGTCCTGACTGTGGAACTTATTCTGCTCATTCGCCGCTCCTGGGCGGCTCGTAGAGAGACAGTGCACGCCACACCACCTAGCGCTTCTAAGGCGCCTACGCCAAGAGGTTCGTCTCCGACTACCCGAGCACAAAGCGCGCGCGTGTGAGGACACGATGACTCCATTGAATCTAGAGGATGGCGACGTGTGGAAGATCACCAGGAGGCTCCGAAATCGAGGTGGACCACATAGCTGCCCCATTCTAGGCAGCGAAGGCCTGGACTATGAACCCCAAGCCAAAGCCGATGTGTTCGCTGAATACCTGGAAAGGACTATGGGGGCGAGAGATGATCCGCAGCACCTAGGCGTCTCACGCCGTGTCCGTCGGAAGCTACGCCGAAACCCTCGACGACCACCTCCTCGGATCACCTTCCAGTCATAAAACGCAGTAAACTCCAGGGCGCACTCCGGCGTCTCAATTCCAAAAAGCCTGCGTGGCCTGACAGACTAAACCCTGTCATGCTCCGCCAACTTCCATTCAAGGCCATGCTCTTTCTCACAAAGGTCTGCAATATGTGCCTCGACCTCAGTCACGTTCCACGCGAGTGGATGGAGGTGCTGGTGATCTGCATATTGAAACCAGGGAAAGATCTGGTACATCCTGTAAACAACCGCTCCATAAGCCTGTTTTCTGTCTTCTCGAAAGTACTCGAGATGCTTATACTTGTCCCCCATACTCGGTTCAAATTATCTCTCCCCATCAGTTCGGGTTCTGGCGCCTTGGGATACCAGGCAAGGCTTACGCTGCATTCTCCACGACCTGGCATGCGGGTCTCCTGCATAAACTCATCCAACTGGAGCTACTCACCTACATTTATTTCTGAAACAGATCCTTTGTGGTTTCATTTGCGGGAAACAGATCTACACGAAGGCGCATCCGAGGCGGAGTCCCCGAAGGCTCTGTAACCCCCCCACGGTATTTATCGTTTACGTGGCAGACATCCCAACTGAGCAGCACGTTAGCATAGCTCAGTATGCTGACGACGAGCTGCTATATTCTACAGACACCCTCGCAGAACCTTCCTCCTCATTCAGATACACCTCCATCTCCTCCAAGAATGGTGCAGTCGTTGACGATTGTCCATACACCTATAGAAGAGCCACGCCATTCTCTTCAAAAAGCACGTTTTCCCGCAAACGTCCCCACCTTCACCTATCTCAGAAGGATAGAATGGACGAATACCATCACCTACCTGGGAGTGAAACTCGATAAAGGTCTGAATTTCCGGGAGCACATTCGCGACCTATCAAATCGGGCCACCGGGGTAACAGCCTCTCTGTATCCCATGTTAAGGTCCGGGATGCCTGTTCCCTTGAAGCTACGCCGTTTTCGAACCCTCATAATCCCAGTCCTAATGTACGCCTGCGAGATCTGGGAATAACCGCAAATTCCCATCTTCTGCGTCTGCTGCGTTTACAGAATAGAGGACTTCGGATAATCTATTCTGTATACCGCAGGGTCCCTGCGATACTACTGCACGAGGCCTCGTCCCTTTCGTCAGTGGAGGATGAAATTAGGCGCCGGGTTGCAAAATTTTGCGATTCAATGCCACAACATCGGAGTGCTCTTGTTATGTCTCTTGGTGATTATAATACCAGAGAACGCACACTTGTACGTCACCGGGTTTCCCGCATGGCTTGCGGGCATACCCGGTAATAGCGGAGCTAATTCACCAGCAGCGAAATCTGAGCTCCCATACAATCCTTCCTAGTGATGCTTGGGAAACTAGCTGGCACAGGAATAGACAAACGAGTGGTTTTATGGGTCAAAGCGTTTCTGGATGGGAGAACACAGCAGGTAAAAGTAGGTAAAGAAATCTCCGAGAGAGGCACAGTTAGTTCGGGAGTACCCCAAGGCTCAGTACTGGGTCCGCTACTTTTTCTTATTTTTGTTAATGATATAAGTGTAAATATTAAATGTCAGATAAAACTGTTTGCAGACGATTGCATTATCTATAATAAAATTCGGAATGCCATAGATGAGTCTCTGCTTCAGGGTGATTTAAATGAAATTAGTAATTGGGCTGCTACAAATAAGATGACGATTAATGCTAAGAAAAGTAAGTCCATTGCATTTAGAAGATCTAAGAGGGAAATTGTTCATAACTATTACATGGGCGGAGAAAAAATTCTGCAGGTAGATAGCTGCAAGTATTTGGGAGTGTACCTGGCGAGTAACGCTGGGTGGGACGACCAGGTAAATTCTACATCCAGGAAAGCGTGGAAAGCGTTACATTTCTTAATGAGGGTACTGAAAAAGGGGAGCGGAAGGTCCAGGGAAATTGCCTACAAATCTTTGGTGCGGCCGATTATGGAATATGGAGCAGTATGCTGGGACCCATATAGACTTAGTCAAATTGATTCGCTAGAAAGAATACAGAGAAGGGCTATAAAATTTATAAAACGAGGTAAATCTTTTGGGCCTAAAAAGGGGGAGGAGACTGAATGGGAGCCTCTAAAAGTCCGGGGTAAGAGGCAGAGGTTATGCGCATTATTTCAAGCATATCGTGGTTCAAATGCATGGGTGGGTATTAGTGAAAGATTGGACAACCCTACATATTACGGAAGAAAGGATCATTTGTATAAAATTAAAGGTAGAAGGCACAGAACCGACGTAGGAAAGTTCTCCTTTGTTAATAGAACCATTGAGGAATGGAATGAATTACCTGTAGCAGTCTTTCAGGGCTGTCCTTTATCTGTGAAGAAATTTTCGAAAAATATCGTAAATCAAGTAAATGCTGTGTAATTTACTATAAAGATTACGCAAGTGTATTATTGACATTTATTGAACTGATGGTGAATACTAATGCTAAATTTAATTTGGTTATAATTAATTAATGAGTGTTAATTAGTATTTAGTGCATTTCATCTTATATTTTTATTATTGTTCTTTATTGTATTATGATTGTATTACTATTGTTTGTGCACTTTGTTTGTAACCTTAATTTGTACATTTAACTCTGCCACCGGGTAATACCCATTCGCAGAAAATATATACATACATACATTTCTAAATTCTAAATTCAAACCATCCATGTTTGGTTCCACTCTTCAGGGGTGCCCAATGACAGTTGCACCCTGACTGGCAGCCGTTGAAGAGCATAAATTGCTACCTCCTAACTAGCCATAACTTCATTCTCACCCGCCAGCCTGCAAACCCCTACATCCAGTCATGAAAGTGGTTAAGCCCTAAAAGGGCAGGTACACGTATAACACACCTCGGGCTGCTCTCAGCCTGCCGACAGAATGCCGTGACGTACCGCACCAGTGTGGATGATCAACCACCTGAAAATTAAGTAGCAACATAAACACTTGGGAGTGCAGAAATTTTAAATCACAGCAAACCGGAAGAGGCTAATAAACCTAAAACAGACCTGCAACTGAAGGGAAAAAAAACGAAAAGAAACAAAGGAGAGCAACATGGATATAGGTTCTCAACTTGCTTTCCTAAGAAGAGATTTGTCCGTCACTCAAAACGGCTATCAGTTAAAACTACTTATATGCAACTCAAGGACTAAAGACACTTACATTCATGTACCATTGGGGAATGTTCAGCCACTGATTGATCTCCTAGAGGCGCATTACCTTCTATTGAAAAATGAAGACATGAAACAATCTTTTCAGCCCCTAAAAAGAATATCCAGTCAAATACCGAAGATGCTTGCGTTTCTACTGTGCAAATGACTGACGGCGACTAATCATTTTTGCATATGTTCATCCAATGCAACAGTTCAGTGGAAACACAAATGGTCACAGACCGTAAAAAGATCCCTTAAAGTACTATGCACAAAATTTACACTAGAAGTAATATGCTTACTACCAATCAACTTTATAGGAAATTATGAAGCTTCCATAGAAGACTGAGCTTATGTTAATTTATTCTATCGGTTGTTAGTAAACAGATCGTTATTCAGAACATGATTCCAGTAACATAATCAACGGTTTCTATCTAGTTACATTCTGGAAAACGGCAGTGGATTATGCGGAAATTTATATCTGATATACCGCGAGGGACAGAAATATTACTGAACGTCTTCAGAGCATTGGTCCTTTCAGAACAAGAGAGTCCTTTTTTATTTCTGGCCCAAGATTTGGTCTTGGGTACCTCTAAATAGAGAATAAAATTTTTATCTCCAGACGTATATAATAAGCATCTTATTAATGATGTTCGTACACATCTATTCGTCCAGCTAATTGCTTTGGGAAAATAAGCACATGCCTCATCGTCTTCAAGATTTCGCAGCAGATATAAGTGTGAATCTTTTACATTATGCACTTCTATCGCACAATAAAAGTCAAAATACTTTCTGTAGCAATGGCCTTGGCCTCATTTCTTGCTTTGTCCATTACGCTTATTAGAAATTACGGTTACTAAGGCAACCAACCATCTCTTAAAAGGCTTATGCGTCTTAAACTTTTAATCACATAAAATCTCACATAACGGACATGTATCACAAAGACAGAGAGAGAGAGAGAGAGAGAGAGAGAGAGAGAGAGAGATTACCAGCTCCCATCAACCGAAAGAACAACAGAAAAAAAAAGAAAGAACATAATCAAGTTGGATGAAGAAATTTGGAAAGGGAGGATTACGCACGAAAGAAAGGAGCACATAAAAGAGTAAATCTTCAAATAGGTTTATACCTTTTAATGCCTGCCATTTACGTAATACATATGTAGCAATTAAAGCCTCTAGTATCAGAGCTGCAGCTAACAGAATCCCGAAATGCAATTCTTTAATTTTTCAGCACAATACATTACCGTAATCACCAAACTGGACTCGATAGCTGCCCTGTGTTTGCTATCAATTACGAGTTCTTATATAGTAGCGTGAAAATCACGAAACGGACTCGGTCCCATAAACGAAAATGCGACCGTTAGCTTTTGTTTTCACTTATTAAACATTGTGTAAATACAGCCCAGCAACGGGAGGAAAAAATTAAAATGGTCGTTACCCCGGGCTTCATATTAGTCTGTTTATGCTCCGGATCTGTTCTTCTAATGGGCGAACAGAAAGGCAAACAGAATTTTATAGACATGCAGCATATAGAGCGGCAAGCAATTTACATTCGCTATGATTAAAACGAACGGCAGGGATAAAACCCTTTGCTATTGGGATTTCCAAAGGCAGGTACGGCGGGGCAAGCACCGAATTCAGAGCACGTATGGTGTTGTTCACTGGGGACTTTACCCCGCACTGAGAAAACTAATGAGTTGAAAACTTGTGTTTTGTTTACACATTGTACAATCAATTGCAAACACGTACCTAGGGACAAGCGATGTATTGACAGTTCCTGCTGTTAACTCTAATTTATAAAATCCCGCAAATTCTATACCTAGCACTAGGTAATTCACTCTTTGTCTACCACTAGAAACATTAATCGTTAAGTTTTCATAGTTGGTGTTCATCCAATAAACTGTAGTCTATGGTTGTGAGTGTTTGTACGACGTAAAATTGCTTGGATGAGAATCAGCAGGGCGTCGACGTACCTCTGATGATGTCCTCTGGAGGAACGCAGAAGACGTCAAAAATTGGTATTTGTATGACTCCGCAACTCTCAAGCTTAATATAGAGCTTGTATTTACTTCTTGAAAACCTTTCAGATATTGTTAACTTCACGTGGAGTGAAATTATTTCTTTGGTTTCATATGATTAAGTGACACAGTGGGCCAAAGAGCAAGTCAATTAAATAAAAGCAAAGAAATCCTTTCACTCCACATGAAGCTAACAATACCTGAAAGGCTTCAGAGAAGCAAAGGCCATTCCTGTTAACATAATAGCATAATAATAACCCACTTTTTAAACTCTAAGCAATCGCTTTTAGTGTTGTGACTTTGTCCATTTCCACTCGTCATTCTTTGGTTTTTCCTTCCACGTAGTGGTTTAATCAATCAGCCTCTTCTCTATTCTGGTCGCTCAATCATATTTCGAACACAGGGCTCTCTTCTAGCCTCACACAGACAGAACTAGCCGAGTGAATAGCAAACAGCAATGGATTGAATCTCAAAGAATCCTTACCTTTAGCGGATTAAGCTTAATCTTGTATGCGCATGAACCACGAGGTTTTCGGTACAGGCCGCGTAGAGCTAGAAGCTTCAGCTAGCGTAATGATAAGCGTTCAAAAGCTGAAAATAACTCAGTTCTCTCTCTCTCTCTCTCTCTCTCTCTCTCTCTCTCTCTCTCTCTCTCTCTCTCTCTCTCTCTCTCTCTCTCTCTCTCTCTCTCTCTAATAATCATTCGCCGGCTGGCGCTTAAGGACACATCTGATCCAAAAAGTGGGAAGCTGGCGAAGGCTATATCACATGTTCAGAGGACAATTGGGATTAGAGTTTTGAAAATAAGGCAAAAAAAATGGTATATTCTATGAACTTCCAAAATTACAAACATCATACCATCGGTGCAATAAAATCTTGAAAAAGCTTAGTACATATTCAAAATAAGTATTTTCTATACATTAGTTTCAATATTAAAAATTGTTGTGTACGAATATCAAGTGTCAAATGGGCCTTACCCTACGTACTTTTGGAGCCGGTTACAAAAATAGTGCACTAGTCGCTTTAGTGCAAAGTTGGACACATTTACGAGTAATGTGGAACTATAAAACTGCACATTGAAACAGTTTCACTCTGAGCACTGCATTTTCCCCCTAAATCTGCGCTGAGGGCCAGCAAGTCTGGTTGCAGGAAGATGTGTTGTGGTTCGCACCGTTCATTTTCCAGCGGATGAAATGCGAAATGGTATTTCTCTGACCCGATACTTAATAAATTAACAACCTCAGTGTAGTTAACATATTATCATGCTTGATGATCAAGCGGCGTATCGTAGCTTTGCATTTCAAACTTTATACGACATAATTTTAATATTTCATTACATAAAAGATCCAGAATTCAAAGCAGCCACATTAAAATTATTCTGTAAAAAGTATAAATTATATTAAACATCAGCAGTAAAGATACTTCACAATATGTTCATGGCGGCTTTGTAATATAATGAAGCAAATTGAACCACCGTAGTATTTGTTCTACAACCCGTTATTAACACCCAACCCAGCCTCAGCATAATTTCATTTTCTTTCTTTCAGAAACATCTCTTTGTAATAGAGATTTTGTTCCTTTTTCAGGGCGCCGTCAGCACAGTAAAACTGTCTAATTAATTAGCAAAGCTGTACAATGAGCAAAGCTTTCTAAAAGAAATAAAGCAAAATACGCTTTCTCATGTTGAAAATCACCCGCGGAGCTAAGAATATACATCTCACATTTCTTGAGCAGTACAAACTGAAATTATCAGAAACGCTCCACACAAATGGCTTTTAGTTGCGTTCGCTGATGTGAAATACTAAACATCGCATTATTTTATCTGAACACTTTCCACAAAGAAATTCAAAAATAAAGGCTGTCGATGGAAACAAAGGATAGTGTAAAACAATGGAATCTTAATACATAATACGTAGCTTCAGAACAGAAGTGTAAGAGACTACACTCAGGCTTGTGTCAGGACAAACTCTGAAAGGTATTTCTCCTAATTTAATTCATATAACTTGTTTAGCACACGCTCTTCATCGCATTTCTGAGACAATACGACATTCTTTCCCATTGGTGGATAGACTTGTGTCCAGCACAAAGAGAATTTTTCTTAAATCTCCTAAAAGAGTTAAGTTGTTTAGATCAACAGCACCTAATATCCGACTTCCTCCTGCACCAGAAGCCGATGGGGAACATGGGTCCATGCAGTTTTATATTATGCTGAGCAATAGAAATAGTCGAAGAGGTTAATTCATTGGACTCAATGCTTCATCAATAGAAACTGCAAAATATTCTGTCAGACACTGGGTTAAAAGAGGATCTTAGTTTCATATCTGCCCATTTTTCTTTCTTACCAACAGCCATAACAGCATTGGAAGCTGTAGGATCTCCTTTGCATGAATCACTTACTGTCTTTGAAAAAACAATATGTGATCTAAGTTCGGTTCCTGGTACCATAGGACAAAAAGTGAAAGAGAAAGTGAAGTATGTAATTTCAAAAAAGTTTGGTTATAAACAGATGTGCGATATGTGAGACATCCTCGAAAGAAAATCATTTGTCACACCAAGACATGGAGAGAAGTTTTTCACGTTTCAAAAGTGTTTTGCGAGACAACAGACGATGTTTTACAGTTGAAAATTGGTGGAAAGTGTTGGTTGTGAACTGCAATTTAGCAGTTAATACTAGCAGCGGGACCACTTCTGCTTCAACCTCTAAGGAATAAGGTAACTTTATTACTTATACTAACTCGTCTTGTCTACTCCAAAGGATTGTTTTAATTAAATAGTGCATATTTCTTGGCATATTTTCAAGTTTTTAAGAGCATCTTTGCATGCATATTTCAGTGTTTTTAGGGCATGAACTTCCGAGCCCTAGTTGCCACATTATTTAATGAAACAACGCAGATATTGTGGCCAAATAGTGCACGATATGACAGTGTTCTGTAATTTTTTACTGATGCTGCACCATATATGAAGGCAGCAGCAGGACTTGCAGTTAGTTATCTTAAAATGATTCATGTTACAGTGTTGTGCTTGGATTGCATGGAACATGTGAGGAAATTAGAGTAATGTTTTCTGACATTGACAAATTGATTTCTAAGGGGAAGGGTGTTCATTAAGTCATCAAAAAGGACTAAAATGTTCAGAACAAAAATGGAAACACTCTGCTGCCTCCTGCGCCTGTGCTGACTCGCTGGGGAACATGGTTGGCCGCATTCAGTACTACGCTGAAAACCTGAATGGTTTTTCTGCTGTCATAAATGAACTAAATTGTAAAGATACCAATTCAATTAAAATCCTTCAAGAGCTTTTAAGTGACACTGTGTTAATAAATGGCTTAGCATACATTTCCGCAAATCTGTGTTTCCTCTGTTACTCCGTAAGGAAACTGGAATCATAGGAATAACGCCTTTGAGAGAAGCAGTTCAGGAGTTCAGGATGTGGAAAAATGAACCGAATGTTCTTTCTGGTCCTGCAGCACAAAATATAAAAAGAAAATACTAGGAAGTGTTCGAAAATAATAGTGAATGTAACATAATGTATAATATTTCAAACGTGTTGGATGAGCAACATGAAGAAATTATTGATGTGAGTGTGAGTGGCATTCCATGTTATATGCGAAACTTACTTCTTGTGACTGGAGCGAGCATTTTCAAAATTCAAGACGCTTCTTCGTGACAATTGTCAATCTTTCGGGATGGAATATTTCAGGAGCCATGTGGCTGTAGACTGTAATTCTACAATACTTGATGATCCCTTCCAAAAATAATGTCTGGTGAGTACCACGTACATGTAAACTAAGCCATTCAGATCTTAAAAAAATATTTTATATTTTGGCGCATAGCTTTGACTTTTTGGTACATATTTTTTACATTTTTGGCACATAAAAATAAATATTTTCCAAGTTTTTAGCACCTAAAATCCGAGCCCTATTCATTTCACAGATTATATATTAAGGATACACAGGAAAAAAGAGGAATGTCAAAGCAAAACAAAAAACGAAGCAACACCACCAATGTATACCGTATCGGCGGGAGAATAGTTTAAGACAATGTCCAACTAAATAAACCGAAACATCACTGAAATATAACACGCTTCAGAAAACAATAAAAGAAAGGGGAATGTCAGCTTGGTATGTGGCAGCACTATTTTACACGACCTGCGTTGATAATCGTTTCAGCTTACCGTGTTTTAGTTGTATAATTCGGCAATGGACCAAGTTTTTGACTCCCTAGTACAGAAAAGCTTGTCCTTTTAAAACAATACCTATAATGGAACTTGTCATCTCCACTGAGCATCCACAATTCATGGAATATAGAGACAGTTACAACGGCCTGTTGTAAATGATCCAAGGTCAACCCTACACTTCCGAGAAACACCAGTGAGTTTGTTCTTCCAGAGACATCTTATGAACGTAAATGTACATGAAGTTGCTCCACATTCGCAAACATGCTGGGAATATTCAGGGTTTTATTTCACGTTTACATCCAATCTGTAAAGTAGAATTTACCGATCTGCAAATCATTAGATCATTTTGTGGACCAGAGAAAACATCCTTCATTGATACACTTCCTCACTATTAATTGAGATGTAATAATACTATTTGTTATGGTTTGCTAAAAGTGACATTCCTCTTTATTTCTGTGAGACTGTGTTGATAACTCTGACATTCCCGTTTATTTTCGTGACAAATGTGTATTTACATCATTTGCAATTTTTGTTTCAATTATAAACATTAATTCATATTTACATTATTATCTACGTACGTCAATACATTCAGCTAACCTTAAACAATAAACGAGTAATATATGTATATGTATTATTGTAGACAATATTAAAAGTTGAACCCTTCACATTGAATTATCTCAGTTTGTTGAAAATATGACATTCTCCCTTTTCCCCTGTACCCTCCATATATTATTCCATAGCGTTAGTCGTACTCGAAATATTTCATGCTGCATGTATACACTTTCTCAAGGTTAACCATCACATCTCATGCACAGCCTATACATTTTGTTAATATTTGCTTCTTTTCAACAGAAGAACTCTTTACCACGATTAAACACTCTGATACCGTTTCCTCCAACTGTTTGTAGCCAAGCACATGTTGCTAAATCTGAAGTCATACCTAGGTTAAAATATGGCATGAATAACGGAGAGTGAATGGAAGATTCATGTTTACAGTTGCAAATGAAAGAGGGGGTTAGAAAGAAAAGCACAGATGGCAAAGGGCAAGACATCTAAATAATAAACTTGGCTGTGAGTGGTATACTCGCAAAAGTTTGCAATCCCTATGTATACCGACACGAGTACTGATTTTTAAGGCATCGACTCGTGAACGGGAGGACTGTTCTCCCTGACCGCGGTTTTTTTCTACATTTTCCTTAATCCTCGCAAACGTCGGTAAGGTACCTTCAACTTCGGCTTGAAACGTTTCCTTCCCAAATTTCTTTTCCTAATTATATTTAATTACATGTAGGTATCACCGTAAGTGGCCTATATGCAAATAATGCTTCAAAAAATTTGATGTTTTGCACTCACATGACTTTCTCTACTCTTGTACTAACCATTCTTACAAACTCTTATTCCTATATCTTCTTCGTGTTAGTTAAGATAACTATTTGCAAAAATTATCTTTTTGCTTGCTTTCTTCTTCGTACAAGGGGAATATGGGAATACAGTAGGCTTTGAGCGATAGTCAAATATTTTGAAGCTTTGAGATTCCCTTTTCATTGCACAAGAGGGAACACAACACAACACAAAAAATAGCCATTAATTAATTAGTAATAATTACCATCTAAAGGTTACGCGGGACATAAAGTACTTACAATTGTAAGTCGCACTTGGGGTATTTATGTCTGATGTGAGATTCCCTTGTGGTCTAACCGGGAAAAAGTACGAATCAGCTGGGGAATTTAATGGCGTACTGGCAAGCTGGCCATGGTAGCTCAGTGGTTAAAGCAGCGGAAGATCCGTGGTTCAAAGCCCGGCTATGGCATTGAATTTTTCAGTCCTGATTCTACCTCTTAAAAGTAAGGTGTTTCATTCACTTGACTTTCTTTACTCACTTGTCCAAACTATTCTTAACAGTAACCCACAGAGCAACAGCTCTTTCCGGGCCGAGGCCTACCGCCCAAACGGTGCGTTCCCCACCACAGGCGTCATGACTGGGGTGCAGTACTGGAGGGTGGTACATTGCGCCCCGATCCCTCCCGGCCGGTTAGGCGGTCTATGGAACATCGCCGCTCCTTTTTAATCTAGCAGCTCCTCAAGTGGCCCCTCAGAGACCTAACAAGGCTAAATGCACCCCAGACCAGGTCTCCCAGCGGGAGTAAATCCCCACGCCGGTACCGGGAATCGAACCCGGGTCTCCCGCTTGGGAAGAAGTAGCGCTACCACCGCGCTAAGGAGACGACCAAAATGTTCATACAAAAGCTTAATGCTCTAGCTACTTATTATTCTAGCTACTTCTTGTTAATCCATACAACTTTCAATTCACTTTTACACATTTCATTGTAGGATATAATAGTTAAAGCGCTAGTCTTTTTAAAGAGTATGTTGCTATATTATAACTTTGAAATGCCATGTCATGAAATGCCAACTTGCCGTTCATGAAAAGTATGAGTATTTGAATATTCAAACCAATAACGAGAAATATCTCTGAAATCGTGAATGAAAGCAAAAGAATACATAAATTGAATATTTTAACGAGATCTACATATTATGTGTGTATTCTCCTAGATTTTTCAATCACGCAAGACTTTCAGAGTGAAAAGTGCACATTTCAGTTATGGAAATATGTTAAACATACGGCATTTTAATCAAAATCATTGAGCTATTTCTGAGAAAGTAAAAAATGTCGAAACGCTTTCCATGTAAAGAGTAGTTTGGGGAGGACGGACTCTCTTGAAGATCTCGTCTCGTATTCTTGGATGATGAACTTGAATAGCAAGTTTAGAGCTTCACCGACTTTTCGTTTTTGCGTTATACTGTTCACAGGCGCGCCCGCACATGCACATGCACACACACGAACACAATACTCACACCTTTTTCTAAAAATGCCTTTTTCGTTTTGGAATTACATTTTTTAAATATCGATATAGAATTTTTGGGTGTAATGCAACAGTTCCTGCACTTGTTAAAGTACGAGGTAAGAAAATTAAAAATCGCAGCCTGCGCTCAATTTCGAATAGAATTTTCCAATACAAGCGCCATGTATAGCCTTAACGAACAAAAACATATAAACAAGTTTACCCAGAAAAAAGGCAGCGATCAAAGGCTAGATTAACAGACAGATAAATCAATTAATGAAAAAGGCAACAAAAGCTACCCTGAAGCCACAAAGTGCCACACAGAAAGCATTTCCGAAGTCATTATTCCCCAGCGAGACACATTTTGCGTTCCTATTCCCACACACGACTTACAAAGGAGAACCAACGTGCAAGCTGGGACAATGACAATCTATAAAAAGGCAGCACTGGGAAGTGTGATACCACGGACATCATTTATTCACTGCAGTTCTTTAAAAAGAGCGAAAATGGTAGCTGAGGGAAAAAACTTTAGCTTTAAGCCTTTGTGTAAGTATTAACAGAAGAGTGCACAATTATATAGGCACAAAGTCAAGCCTAAAAATTTATATCTAGGGCTAATTTCTCCACAGGAATGTAAATATACTGAAGGTAAACACATAAAGACAACCATAGTCACTGAACTTAATTTTCATAATTCACTAGTGTACATTTTGTTTGTAATTAATGTTTCTGAGAAACCCATTAAGCATTTAAAGTCGGAAACAAGGGGATTCGAAAATATTGTTTTTGTTGGTAATGAAATCTTAAAAGGCTCTATTCACCCTTATCTGGTTCTAGCAAATCTCGTGTGTTGACTGGCAGCTCCACTTGGACTAGGCTAAACTAGGTTAAAAAGCAGTAGTTGGAATCGAGGATGGTCGTGCTCAGTGCGCATATCATTTATTTTGAATCACATGAATGTTGACAACCGGTCTGATTCGCAACTGATATTGGGTTACATTTTCTCGCTCTGCGGTGGCCTAGCTCACTCGTAAAGAGAAGGTTACATCTGCAGTTGTGCTGTACCTTGTCTGGCGTACTGTATAGTGAGAATAACGTATTGTGAAGCTGTTCTGATTTTGTTTACTGTCTGTAGTTTTGCTGGGTTAACTTCATAGCCTGTTCTTAATATTGGGTTACTTACGTGTTCGGCATAAAGATTTCACTCTCACTATTTCGATGTTTGCTACTTCTGTCATGGAAACCCCGGAGTTATGTTTCTTTCCTTCAGTAACTGCTTTGCTTTCCACAATGGATATATGCTAATCAGAGGTACAGCAATTCTACGGATTTTTTATCGGGATAATTTTGGGTACTATGAAAGTAACAGCCAGCGTGTAGTGATACGAGGAACAAAGAGACGTGTCTTATGCCTACTACCGATGTATAACATTTCAACGGAAACTTTTAACTGTGAAAAACATTGCTATTCTGTGACGTCGGTCGACAGCAACGGCAGTACATTAAAGCAAGCCCAGATCAAGCTACATTATACCACCGAACGGCGAGTAGACACCTAACAATGGAGCGGAGAAACAAAGAGTTTTCAGAACGATCGCGCCGCTTCTGGCTGCCAGCTTACTTGTGAAAAGGTTCGAGAAAGATCTCTGCCACGTCATCCCCGGTATAAAAGCTTGCGGGACGACGAGAGAAGTGGGTAATTGTTGGTTCGTGAAGAGACAGTCTCCACGCGCGCGCGCGCGCGCGGATACGTCGCATCGGAGTCTTGAAGTGAAGCAATTTCAGTGAGTGTTGAGGGATTACATCGTCAATGCCAGCTGTTTGTAAAGACAGATAGGGTACTGAAAGACAGAAAAGTGTGTGTCAAGGTTACGAGAAGACAGAACAGTTGTGAGTTGTAAGATCACGAAGAACTGTAGACTGTGTTAACGACGGTAAAAGAGAACTTTGTTTTGTACTCCAGTTTTAGAAGAAAAATAAAGCTAAAGAAAAAATAATTGAACAGTGTCATTTGTCACGCTATTCAGTATCAATGTAGTATATTAGTTAATATTTACAGACTCCCCAGCAAAAATTATTCCAGGACTTTCCCTAAGCCAAATATTGTATATCCCTGATCACAATTTTGTATCTGCACACCTTTTGTTAGCCTCCACCTTATTAACTGTCCAACACAATTTTAAACAATATTTATTACTAGACCAACACACAATAGGAAAACATATTTTCGTAAAGCTTACAGGAGGCTTCAAATTGATTGCTTGGTAGCTCACCAAGCTGTTCAACAAACTCTGAATTAAACGCTGAACCCATTCACTCATAGTAAACATCTTTTTCCCGGTCACTCTTCCCAACATTAAAAATTACGATGAGACAGATCGCAACCGTCTAGTAATGGAGTAAATCAATCCATAACAGCAGTCATAAAAAGGTGAACAACTGCATCTCTCTCTAATATATAATATATAAATTTCCAGACATGTGACATCTTTAAACGAATTCCCCTGACGTTTCTTGACACGTACCAATTTTTTAAATACTTCCCTGATTTTCCCTGACCATTTTGCAATTTACCCAGTTTCACTGAATTTCCACGTCGCTGAGAACCCTGTATTTAACATCCCAGGCCGACTAACTTGTTAAATGTTAAAACTTAGTGAGGAACATTCTCTTTATCCAATCAATATAAGAACTATATCCAGCATTTTAGCATAAAGGCGAAATCTTCAATGGAATTGTTGTTTTGCTCTAAGAAAGACTTTGCACGTTGGTTAAGATTACACGCTGGAAACACCCATGCCGAAATACTCGAATCGAACCTTAATAGGCTTACGTTTACCTCCTATTATTCTGGTCATGGGCGCAGAAGTATTCAGACAGATTGTGGAAGTTAAAGCCGACGCATGTGTATTTCTGATGTTAACGCAAAGCTAAAGTGAAAACAACGCTCCTCAAGCGGCAGCAGTGAGCAGCTCTTGTGAGTTACTAATGAACAATGATTGTCGCATGTAGAGATAATGAAAATGCCCGCTACACCTGGCTATTGCCCAAAGTTTAACGTATGTGGGGAACGGCGTAAATCAGTTGCATCAATACATAGTGTGGAGACGTGAATCACAGAACCAGACACCACATGAACATCAACACCAGAGTGCGCTACAGCCGTAAACTATATGCCGATAGGTGAATCGCTGCAAAGACAAATCGAAAAAAAAAAAAAAAAAAAAGAATCTACCGAAGATTGGGTAACTGGTTAATCTACTGAAACAATTATCCACCTTAACGTCGTGGGCAGCATTTAAGAGCCAGGATAACTCCCAGCTGTGGTTTCCGAAATACGGTGCTACTTCTTTCAGCATATTAGATATAGCGTTGGTTCAGCTAACAAACCCAGATTTCCTTTCCACACGGACGGTATTGAAAAATCTGTCAGAACAAAGAGGAACACCGTTGTCTAACCTTATGCAGAGTACCATGTCATCATTCTGGGGTTGTAACAAGGCTGTTATAGTTACTGTTCAAGAAATAATTGAGGTGGACTCTCTTACAATATTGTTGTCCGATGAGTTGGCGCGCAACTGTCGGTGTTCTATTATGCATATCGCAGTATTTACTGTCAGAAAAGTTTACGCGGAGTGAACTATTTCCGACTGCATCACCTATGCTTCCAAGACTAGGCAAATTTTCTCAATTGATCGGGAAAGCTCAATCAAATCGCAATATCCAATGCCACAGTCGGAACTCGAATCCTGAATCTTCAACTTACGATGTCCAAACTCTACCGCTGAGCTACCAAGCATGCCTTTAGACGACGACGATGATGATGGTTTCATAGATTATCAGCCGAGTGAAACTTATGAAACGTCCTAGCTTTCGAGACATCTATGAAATATTAATCACCTGACCACCCAAGAAATCACCACAAACATCGTGAAAACTTCCTTTTTTCAACCTCCATACAGCATACTTTGACCCCAAAACGCAAGCTCTCTGTGTGTTTTGATGCACCGACCACATGGCTGAAACAAGTTATTGGTATTTGCATAGGTATATTTATGACGTATTTCTTTACCTAAATATTTTGTAATATTATAGAAAATTAGGGTTAACCGTACCTGTACCCAGTTAGCGAGGGTAGCTGCCTCAGAAGATATAAGAGCAAAATAAAGAGGCGGCTGGCCATAAATTTCCATTGTATAACAGTATGTTGCAGCACTACCACCATTTTATGAGAATCTTGAATGTGCATTATATGTTTACAGCGTCTCGGAATACAACTCTTTGTTGCTTACGAAGTTAGCTCACGTAAAACCACGAAGGACTGAGAAACTCAGACATTACATCGAGTTGCATTCTGCTAAAGTAGAAACAAATATAATTTCGACTAAGAAAAAATTCTCCAACAAGTACTTCGTCCAGGACGAACCAGTCACAATAGGCTTCAAGAACATATAGAGGAAGTCCTTCACCACCAGGAAGTGGATTTCTAAATCACGAGGAGATCCTGTGTGGCAGATAGACGAACATCTGCCTTCCATGGAATGTGTTCACTTTCCGGAAAACGTGTCACTGCACAGAGTACATTAACTGTAGTTAAATGGAAGGGCAATATGGGCAATACTCAGCATTAAAACCAAGTAAATATTCTTATTAATGCATTCTAGATGAGATCTGAAAAGTTTTATTTAGAAAGTCATTTTCCAAAATGCCCATTATCTGTTCTTACGTTACGTTTGTTTGTAAGCATTACTCACTTCGCCCATTAAGTTAAAACCGGTACTTCGAAGTGCCCGACTCCTCAAGTGCAAACACTTCTCTGATGAGACTGAGATGGGTCTTTTACCAAGTTTTGTACCGCACTCAGAGACAAAAAAGGGTGGGGCGGTTTATTAACAAGTATGCTAGGAAAGATTGTAACGGTGTGCACTTAATCCCAAGTGGAATTGACAACTGTCACTGGAAACACAACTGTATTGAAAGAGTGTCAGAGATGTAAGCAGATGTAGGTAGCAGAGATGTAAGCGATGACCAACTTTGAAACCAAAGATAAGTACAGCTAAAAACTAAACTAAACCTCTAGCGCTACAACCCAGGAAAGACTTTGGCTTGTCACCCAGCCGCTGCGTCCCCCACCTCTGCCCACTACAGGAGTCATTGGTGGGGTGCAGTACTGGAGGGTGGGACGTGGTTAGCGCCCCCCCTAGCCCTCCGGCCAGTTATGCGGCCTTCGCGACCTGAGGCCGCTACTTCTCCATCAAATAGCTCCTCAATTGGTCCCCCGGGACCTAACGAGGCTGAGGGCACCTCCTGCCAGACCTCCCAGCGGGGGAGAAGTCTCCATGCGGGTACCGGGGTTCGAATCCGGGTCCTTCGCGCAAGAGGCAAGCACGCTACCAACTGCGCTACGAAGGTGGTCGTAAGTACAGCTATTCCTACAAAAGCTTATTGTTTCATCTAATTCATGTTAATAGAGATAAAACATTTGTAGAACTCAGACGCTATACCTAGAATATTCAACATATACATTTTGCCATACAAATATCGTAACATACCGTAATTTTGATTAAAATCATTAGAGCTATCTTTGAGAAAATTAAAAGCATCTATGGGAGTGGATTCAATGGTTCTGTGTATTTCCGGTCAAATCTCGATATCACATTTTTGGGTGGAATATTACTAGGTACATGCTAGAGAAAGTGAAAACATGTCTTTAAAACTTTAAACATATTATTTGCACATTTAACACATAATGCTTACAGTGCCACAAAACTGTTGCTTGAAATATTCTTTTATATTAACCAGATATCGTTATACAGATAAGTTTGCCATCAAAATATGGCAAAGAAATGAGTGATAAAAATTGTTTTACTTTCCAATGCATTTATTTCCTATCTTACAATATCGATCATATACTTATTTACGCCCTCACACAAACTGGTTAACATCAAATGCTTATTGGTCAAATAGTTTTGCAGGAAATGCCTCGTACGATTTACATTCAATTCAGTGCTGAGCGTAGCTCACACCTTGTAACTGCCAACAAGAAATGCGAATATTTGCAGCCTTACGCATCAGAAAGCAGCGATTGTTTGCTATCTGCGCGCCTACCTAGCTCAGACATTTATAAGCCAGCACCAACATTACAACAATGCAAGCTGTTCTGAGTTATGGATACTTTCATGACTACAGTTGCAAAACGCGACTTTCCTGTGCAATAACTTGCAACGTGTGTTTCATGAAATGCCATCATGTTCACTCCGATGATTTCAATATTACAGTAGCTATGCTGACATACTGATACGATGTGCATGATGCACGTCAGTATTCTTTAGGGTAAAAGACGAAAACTCTAAGGAATACATTCGCATGACTCTCTGTAATTACAAATTCATTATTCAACATATTCATAGGTACTGCTCACCTAAACAGCGATTTCTCTATCCGCGTTATGTTAATTATGACTAGGAAACGAACCTTCCTACAGAGAACGAAAAGCTGCGGAGTTTGGACTATAGCAAGTGGGAGGTGTAAGTCTGTCACATAATCACAACACAGAGGAGACCAGGTACAGTCGACGCACGAATGTTCTAGACAACGTGGTTGCATAACTTACATTCAATGCTGCCACCATTTACAGTAAAATATTCACTCCCAGATTCTTGTACAAGTTCACCAGTGCTTTGTGATGTCACTGTACTGGGGCAATTTTTTTTTTTTTTTTTTTTTTTTTTTAAATTAACGTCCTCCAACGTTGTGTCATATCGGACGAATACTGGGGCAATGAAGTCACGCTCTGTATATGTGGGAGGTAACATGCGATCGTCTCTTGCGATAACTGTGTAAAGGTTCCAAGCCTAATTATGACATATTTTACGCAGGAATTGCTTCAGATCAATGACGAAGATTTCAACATGAGGAAACAGCACTCAAGTGGTTATTAGTGATTACAAGCTCTTGAGAGGGAAATACAGAACATAGCAAGAAAAGCACCTCTATTATGATGGCCTTAGGAAACATCTGAAATTGCAACATGGAATATTTTAGAAAGGGTTAACCCTACAAACTATTTATCTCACAGATCTTCTGA
>CM060962.1:117471575-117591575 GCA_030765045.1 Tenodera sinensis
GTCTTATCAGGGCTTAATACCTTTTTAGTCTTTGCTTACACTGTCATTATTATCTGCCATGTGTATAGTTCTGTGTAGAATCCTTTTACTTCATCTGGAATGTGCTCAAAAATCTTTTTAAGGTCCGTCATGTTTTTACCATTGATTGGTAGCCTCGAGCTAATATAATAGAGCTCGACCCAGGGCACCAACGCTCTTGAAATTAAGTGTGCATAAGCAACTGTGCTGCGTAGTTCAGGAGAGGGGTGGGACAAGGCGCCTACGGTTGCACTTGTCTCAACATGTAAACATCGAGTCACAGTAGGGCACAAAATAAATATTCCCATTTTCCAGTACAGGTCTAGTACGCAAAACAACTAACATAATATGTTTGAAATAAGTTATCATGTACAGGTTTGGACATAGCAAAATAGCAATTTTCCATGTAACACGCACGCACACACACATCATATGCATAAATGCACAATACATAAATACTTAAACGCATGGAAAGAAAACCAGCTCCTATTTTCACTTAAAATAACTGGAATCTAGAGAAGCTTCGTTTTGCATCAATGAAGTTACAGATGCATAACGGAATAATTGGTTATCTGACGAATCATATATTGACTTTCATTGTTACAATGATGTCTTATATGGCGCACATATCTGCAAAGACAGTTTTTCTCCAGTACATTTTTAAATTAGGCAATAAATTCTGACACTGATTCATCCAGTTCTTGCAGTAGTTCAATTACGAACTGTATTGTTCTAGATTAGAGATTTTACACTGCACTACATTCCTCTGAATCAAATGTACATATTTATTAAGTCTATGATTTATTGAGCAGCAGTACGAACAATGGGAATGACGTCTGCTACGCAACGAACCCCCCCCCCCCACCCCCCACCCCCCGACGGGTCAGGATGAAAATCCGGCCCACACCGATGGTTTTTAGGTGTGCTTAAAACGACAGCGCCATGTCAGTAAACCTACTGACATGTAAAAGAACTCCTGCGGGACGAAATTCCGGCACACCGGCGACGATGTGATCCCGGCAATTGACAGTGTCGTTAAACAACAAAATAATTTATTTTTTATTCAACGCTGTGCGTTCCCAATTTCAGTCTGCTGCCTCAGTAGCCCAGAACCGAGGCCTGGCTATAAGTTAGGTCTGTTGGTAAGAGTTCAGCACAAACACTTTTAACGGGAATATGAATGGCGAATGCTTCTACCGCGTGTCGGTACACTGCTGTAATTACGAAGAAATCTCGACATCGCACATTTCGATGGAGTAATTATAATACTTCCTCTACCTAGTAAGCACATGGTAAAGAAAGTAAATTTTGAAGCAAATTCTTTAACATTAAGCATGGTATGGTGTCAAACTTTCGAGATTTTGAAGGGCGATAAATAAACTTTGCCAAGTTAGGTGCATATTATTTACTCAGATTTTCGCTCGCATTTTGTGTCTCTCTCACTTTCACTCTCTCTGATGTCTCTAATACACTCTCACACATGGATATATTATGTGTATCTATATATGTATGAACTCACAATTTTTTTCTGTTCAGGAGCCCCAAGAGAACTATTTCGAGCAAAATTTGGATATCCAATGTTATACTTTCTCTTCCCATGCAGGCAGTAGAGAAAGTAATTAAAAGCTGGTGCTGTCTGCACAAAAACATGAATACAGTTAACCGATGTAGAGTTGATGAAAAACGAGCGACTTGATCCGCGTAAAACTACACAGTGAGGAATGATGGGTATTGAGCTCAGTAGCAAATAATGATTCCTAGTCAGAGTGGGTCGACAAATAGAAAAATATGTTTCAAGGCAAAAAATTCCCGCCTGAGAATATTGCTGTGCGCGATGTTGTGAACTTCGTACACTGGTCACATACATATCTACCGGTTGTGCACTGCCTTAATGGGACTCACTTGATAGGTATGTACTGTCTTGTGTTAGGTCTTGCATGACAATCAACGATCGACTGTAATTAACAGACCTAACTTCCTATCACTTTGAGGCCTACTGTATCAAATTGAAAACAATATGATGTCTTGCATTAACACTACTTTCTCATCCTCTCTTCTACAAACGACTCCCACAAAAGTTTATTCCTTTGATTAATCGAGCAGACTGAAGCGATGGTCGGATTTTTAAAACGCGGATCGCTATGTGATGGCTTTGAAATTCCATACTCTTTACGAACTACGAGAAAAAAATATATATATTTCAAAACACAAACTTACAACAAAGAATGTCTCGGAAATGTTTAACGCCACAACCCCTTTTATTTTACGTAAATTCTGTTCCTTAGCAAGATCTACAGTTAATTTTGTGTAGTAAGATTTTGTTTATCTTTCCAGATTTACCAATTATATAAAAGACAGCAGAGTGAACTAGACGTCACAAGCTACCCTCAGATTGTATTTATCATGCAAATATCTTAAACATACGGTATTTTAATCAAAATAATTTGAGATATTTTGAAAACAAAAAATGAGAATAACAAACATTGTTCCATACTAAGCGAAGTTTGGGTAGTAGACTTTCTTGAACATTTTCCTGTCATATCTTTGGAAGGATCTTAGCTTCAATAGCAATTTTGGTGTTTAAACTACTCTTTGTTTTCGAATTATGATATCCACACACAGGAATATAAACAGACATTTTTCTCAAACTTTTTGTCTTTAGATTCAGGGGACCTTCAAACACGCATTTCCACTAAAATCGTTATATAGAATGTTTGGGTGGAATGCGATACTTCCTCTAAAAACAACTTCAACTGAGCGAGATAGTTCCGCGGTAAAGAATGAAGCTCGAATTTGGAAGGTTCCGGATTCAATTCTTGTCGGGTCAGCCACTCTGACCATCGTTATTTTCGTGGTTTCCCCGAGTCGGTAGGCGAATGCTTGTGTGGTTTCTCTTCCACCACAAATTTCCTGTCCCCGTTACTTCCTATCATCTATTTCAGGGTTGAAGAACAGGGTTGAAGACGAGACTTTGTGTGTTACGGTTAGGCGGTGGAGATGCACTTTTGAAAGCTTTCTCCCTGGCGTCGGTTGGACCCGCCTTTTGGGTATCCCTGATCACCCTCAGGCGGTTATGTTTTATGGGTAGGTAACCGATGCTGGAAGCGCCAAGGACATTGTCCATGCTTGCGCACGTCGTCGTCCTGCTCTGGTCGTCCTTCGGGTCTTCTAACTCCTCCCTGGCTTCCTCCGTGCCAGGTATCGCATTAGAAGGACAAAGGGCCACACCCATTTATTTGAGTTTTGTTTTTTGTAAATTTTGAATGGCATTTTAAAAAGCTGACGTGTAACAGTCACACAACTTTACTTCATAAAGCTTTTAAAGAAAATCTTAGGCATATATGCTATTTAAAATTGTAAACAAAATAAATAAGGAAATATGAGTAGATATTTTCCATATCCAGCTTAATAAAGAAGGGGTTGGAACCTCACATTATGTGATGTGTAGAAGAAGATTTGACATTGCATTATAACGTATCTCGCTGTGTAGTGTCGCTCCCTAACGCACCGGCATTTTGATTTCCTTACCTTTATATGGGAATTTGTAAGTTCCGTTATGCATCTTGCACATTAAAGCAACTTGAAATACATTTGACTTAAAACATAATGCTCTGCATTTATGAGATTCATGTTTAGTCAGAATTAGGAATAGGACTTTAATGTAAATGGTCTGAAAGTACGCCAACTTAATGTGTGAGTCAATTACTACATTTACAACAATTTAAGCAATTGTTTATGTTGAATATAATGCACATCTTGTCTGTTTTGTTAATATGCATCATGTCTCAGCAGTTCGCAAATTAAACTGCATATATTCTTGTTTTACACATATATTATAAATATATATTTTATATTACTAATTTTATCTTCACATTTGATTTACAAATACGATATTTCCAAAAATGTAATATGTGCCATTGAGTCAGTGTAAAGGTAGCTCACATGCAACGAAATCGATAGATCACGTCATATAGATGAATCCCCGGCATATCTGGTCGTAGTCGTTCCCTCACGGTATGAAGGTGACGTTAACAAATTCTCGGAATTGAGTTCAAGCGTTACGCATAACACTAAGTTTAGTTTAAATTGTATTGTTTAGTAGCTCTTAAGATTTATAGAATCGAGTGTGTTACACTCACATCACTTTCTCTACTCTTGTACTAACTATTCTTAAAAACGCTTATTCCTGTATCTACTTCATGTCAACCGAGGTAAACGTTTGCAGAAATTGTCTTACTGCTAATTTTCTTAAAGGTGCAACGAGATTATATGGGAATACAGTTGGCTTTAACGATAGTCCCATCTTTTGATAGCTCAGCTGGTCGCTACGTGATGGCATGGGAATTCCATTCTCTTTGCACAGCCAAGAGATTACGAGGAAAGAATAACGTATGCCAACTTGAGAAAAGCGTAAGTATTCGAGAATTCAAACAAATAAAAGGAATATTTTGGAAATTGTTCACTCCAAAAGTTATTTGAAATAAACTGTGCGCCTTAACGAGATCTGCATTTTTTGTGCAGTAAGATTGTGTCTACCTCTTATGGTTTACCAGTTATACAAAAGTCATCCACAATGAAGAGGACTTCACAGGATATTCCCAGAAAATTCAAGATATGCGTTTCATTTGCCATAAAAATATCTTAAATATGTTGCACTTTGCAAAACCGTTAGAGCCATTTTTAGAAAATAAAATGTTTCGACAAATCCATTTAAGGTATTGTTTGGAATAGGAAGATTTTCTTGAAAATCTTCGTGTCGCATCTTAAGAAGATGCTGAACTTAAATACCAAATTTGGTATTTAACCAACGTTTGTTTTTGAGTTATGATGTTTTCAGACACACATACTGTTTTCAGACACACATACATGCAGACATAAGCTCACCGGGGAAAAATTAAGTCACCGTCTGTAGAAATCAGCGATGAATTTTTACGACTCGACAGATGGTGCTATGGTTGAGTCATGGTGTTAATTGCACGCCCACTGTCGCTACATGAGGGTCGTAGCAAGGTGTGGGACGTGGTGTCAAGCGTTCATTGTAGTACAACGTGGGGAAATGTAAGGACGTGACAGAGTGACAAAAAGGGGCAATCGTGTTTGGCTGTGTCCACGGCCATGCGGTAGGTGAAGTGTCTGGGTTTGTTGGTGTGTCGAAGCGGACTGTCCAACGGGTCTACCAGCAATTGTGCAATACACGTGGCCACGAAACACGACGTCGGAATTGTGGTTGGAAAAGGAACAGGACTGAGAGGGACGGTAGACGAGTTTCACGTCTAGTAAATGCAAATCGCTTCCAAACCCGACAGGAATTGCTCCAGTCCGTGAATGCAGGTGCATCCCGACCTGTTAGCGAAAGGGCGGGAACTGCATTCCATGAGTCGGACACCTCGAAGGAGGCCCTTGTTCACAAAGACACATAAAGCTGGGCGACATATGTGGGCTGAACGTCACCAAACGTGGACAGCAGCTGACTGGCGGAATGTCACGTGGTCCTATGAATCACGTCTTTGCCTCTATTCTAATGATACACGTTATCTGATGCACCACTGGCCACATGAAGCATTTCATCCGGATTGTGTACAGGGTCAGGTTCAAGCCGGAGGTGGATCAGTGATGTTTTTCTTACTATGGATTGGGCCAGCTCCATGAGGTGACCAATACGATGAACCAGCATATTTATTTGACCCTTCTGGATGAGCAGGTGTTGCCACTTACTGAATATCTCCATGACGATTGTGCTGTTGCCTCCTCTATATTTCAGGACAACTGCCGGGTTCTTCAGGCGAGAACAGTGTTGGACTGATCTGAGGAACACACACGCACCTTATCATACCTCGATTGGTCTGCAAACTCACCCGACTTGAACCCAATCGAAAATTTGTGGGATATGTTGGAACAGCGGGTGAAACGCCGAAACCAGCATTCTCCCAGTTTGGTAGATTTTCCCAAGCAACTCCTACATGCGTGGTGTCAGCTGGATGTGCCGTACTTACAGAACCTTGTGGACTCACTTCCAAACTGAATTCAGGCAGTTACCAGGTCCAGAGGTGGTGTTATGAGTTATTAATGTTGGCTTGATTAGGGGTGACTAATATTTTGTTCGGTGAGCTTACACACACACGCACACATACATCCACACACACACACACACACACACACACACACACACACACACACACACACACACACACACACACACACACACACACACACACACACACACGTTCTAAAATTATTCCCTTTATTTTATTCTGTAGGAATTCTGTACTTTTAATTATGTCTCTAACTTGAAATTTTCACTCCTGGAAAGACAGCATACTAAATTTTAAAATTAGACTGACTTCACAGCATCGGTAATAGTACTCAAGCAGCATTAATTCCGGTCTTTTATATGTTTGCATTCCCTTTAGATTTACTCTGTGTAGACAAGATTGAAGATATGCTTCTTGTGCGTGAAAGAGCCACATCGGACATTCCGGTGGGTGCGTTCGACCTCTTTACAATCTGAGAATAGATATTCCTGGATGAACCAATAGAGAACATTATGCTTAATTGTATATGTACCTACACAGTTAAATATAGTAATAATAATAATAATAGTAATAATAATAATAATAATAATAATAATAATAATAATAATAATAATAATAATAATAATAATAATAATAATAATAATAATAATAATAATAATAATAATAATAATAATAATAATAATAATAATAATAATAATAATAATAATAATAATCTTATCCAAGTGGAGTTTCTTTTTTCTGCCACACCCTTCCGTGTCAGTCTAAATTCATTCTTGATGCCAAACCTGATTGTTGGGTGGAAGTAGCAAACATGGAGTCGAAGTTATTTTGTTGTCCTAGATAACGCCATGAATGGATTTTCTGGTAAACAGCTTATAGGTCACATGCATTTAAGAAGAAAAGGCGGAAGAAGTGAAGGAAGAGGCGTCCCACCTTCTGCCTTTCACGAAGTCGGATGCAATCGCATTTAAATCCGAAATGTTCCAGGGATATAAGCAAAGGTTCTCATGGATTCCTCCCACCATATACTAAATTTTACAGGAAAAATAGTTTATTTTAATTTTATCAAGAATAAGTCTAACGGCTTTCACCGAAAAACCTAATGCGTTTGAAATAATTAGGTGATTATCTTACCTTTCTCATTCCATTTTGTACATTTGGGAAACCACTGAGACAGACAAAATGTTACTACAGGAAATGCATGTGTCTCACTCAAATATACGTTAGTTATGTGCAATATCCTTTTTCGCAGCATTAGCGATTTCAAAAACGATCGTTAATGTTTAAGCTTCCACAAACTGATGGATTATCTAGATAACATGTTTGAAAATGGTGATATTACCATTTTTATGAGTTCATTACCTGCCAAAGTCGACTTGTGATATTAACGCCGAGTGTTACCTCTCCTTCTTTGTACAATACGAAATCATAATAACTTCGAAATTATTTCTAAGCAATGTTTTATTCCCAGGAACTTTAAGCTAATAGAAAAAAAGTATCCACTTTTATATGAATGGTACAGTATACGAGTGTGTGTGTGTGTGTGTGTGTGTGTGTGTGTGTGTGTGTGTGTGTGTGTCTGTGTGTGTGTCTGTGTGTGACTGCGTGATCAAGTTATATGACTTCAATATATCACATTTTTCCTTTCTCCGTCATTTGATTTCGGTCCAAATATTTTCTCATTTTATTCTTAGTCGAAATGAGGATATTTCCTGTCCTCATATTTTACTACCTTGGTTCTACTTTTAAATTCCTATTTTCAGGGTTTCATGCAGTAGGTTTCTTCTGAGGAATTTATTTCAATAATGTTTTGTCACATTCAGTCACACTAATTACATTATATCTCATCTGCACTCCTCTTTTGTTTTCATTATTCCTTTTCCTTGGTGCTTAGGTTTCTTCCGACCTCTTCATCATGAATCCATTGCATCTGTACGCCAATTTTTGTCGGCTCTGCACCCATTACTTCTGTTTTATATACTTACGGACGTATCTTCCGTAAAGTTTAAATATTACTCTTTTCCTTTCCTAATATTGCTGCTTTTCAACTCTGCCTTTGTAGTACTGATTATTCTATAAAATATCACTTTTCCTGTACTTCGAGGACCGTGCATTAATCAGCTAAATATCCTTTTTCCTTCCTAGGTTGGTTTTCAACTCACTATTTCATTTAGCATATTGCTTTCGTCCAGTAAAACCTAAGGAAGCGCTGAATTTCAATCACAGCTGCTTTCGCTAACAAGGATGCGAATATATCGTGATTTTATTATCTCATTAACTTTTCTTTTATGAATATTTCTATAACAATACTTGAACTGGCTGGTCGAAGTTTTGCCTAGAGCTTAAACTTGTGTTTTCAATAGCTGTCTTTTATAATAAATTTTCCTTCCAGCATCCTTATTTAATGAGTTTCCTTTGTATAAAGCACCGCTTTTATTTCTTTAGAGCATAGAACTTCATCTAAGACTCTTAAATTTTAGCTCTCATTTCTGCTTTGGTTAGTTGCCGCGATGGCGATCTGTTTTAAAACAGCAGAATTTATATTTGAAGTCCAGTGGAAGTGATTTATTAAGTTGATGATAATAACTAGAATCGGATATTTTAATGCGAGTATACTAAACAGTGATGTGATAAGGTTTCCTTCCCAGTTGGTAGAACGTTCAAACAATAAGGATACGTTATGGGTTATGTTTAGTTTCCTTTTAGTTGTTTAGGCCGGCTGAAATAATTATATACTCAAGTGTTGTTTTCTATGCGTACCCTCCTCTAATACCTATCTATGAGAATATTGGGGACTTTTACTTGAGAAACAAATATGGTGTTATTCCTTGTTGAACCGTAGGTTCCTCTACAACATACATAATAGGTAGAGAGAGAATTGCATTTCACCCAAAAAATTGACCCCGAGATTTCACTGGAATGACACTTTTTGAGACTTCCGAATCGAAAAAAAAATTCTGAGAATTGTATGTGAGTGCGTGCGTGTCAGTGCATATGTGTGCGTGAGTGTGCGTGAGTGCGCGTGTCTGTGAGTGCGTGTGTGTGAGTGCGTACGTGTGCTTTTGTGTGAGTGCGTGCGTGTGCGTGCGTGTGTGTCTGTGTGAGTGTGTACGTGTGTGTGTCTGTGTGAGTGCGTACGTGTGGGTGCGTGTGTGTCTGTGTGAGTGCGTACGTGTGGGTGCGTGTGTGTGCGACTGTGAGCGTACGTGTGTGTCTGTGTGCGTGCGTGTGCATGCGTGCGTGCGTGTGTGTGTGTGTGTGTGTGTGTGTGTGTGTGTGTGTGTGTGTGTGTGTGTGTGTGTGTGTGTGTTGAACAGCAGAATTCCAAAACGAAAAGTCGATTGAATACCAAATGTTGCATTTACGTTGAACGTCTTCCAAGAATGCAAGGCGATATTTTCAAGACCCACCCCAAACTACCACCAGCACAGAAGACTTTGGCAAACATTTATTGTATTTAAAGCGGCTCTAAAGGTTTTGATTAAAATACCATATGTTTAATATACTTTCATGAGAAATGAAATCTATTTCTTGAATTTTCTGGGAATAGTCTCTCAAGTCCTCTTCATTCTGAATGACTTTTGTATAATCCGTAAACCTAAATAGAAAAGATCTTACTAGTATACACACCCGAAGCTTTTCACAATGAAGCAATACAGTCCACGAATATCACAATAATGTAGACACTGTAGCTCCACTTATGTGAAAATGAGGCATAAACCTTCCAACATGTTTCAATAGGAACGTTTCCCTGTCATTCTCTAGGACAGACATGGCCCACCTTGCTAGGAAACCGAGCGATGACGTCACGCGTGATGTCACTATAAACATCCGAACGCACAACAAATGTATTAACACAATCAATAGATGGTAAATCGAAACTCATGAGACGGCCCCTATTTTTCAAAATGAATATTTTTTCCCAAACCATTCAATCACTGGATCCACGCGAGTGACGTCATCGCTCGTACGTAACGGTTTCGTTTAAAGGTCGGCCATGTTCAGTTTGTCCTTGAGAATGACAGGGAAACGTTCCTGTTATCGTGAAATATAAATTTACCCAAACGGGTATACTCCAGATTCTGCGAAGGGTAGGAATGGTTCTTAATTACATAAATAAAGCAAAAAGGAAAAAATCGCCCCAGCCAAAAATCGAACGCTGGCTTCTAAGTTGAGAAGTCCAAACGCTGACCACTCGATTTCAGAGGCAGTGAAGTTAAAAATGTATGGTAATTAACACGAATAGAACAATAAATGTTTATCAATACTATAACATTACCTATAAGGGATTGTGAGTAGCTCTAATGGGTAGACAAGGTGGTCGAGTGCAATAACCACGTTTTTTGCATATATAAATCTCATCTCTTTCTTATGAACAAAATTACTGGACACTTTAGTTATACTTAAGTATTCGCATGCATTTAGCATGTAGGTAGTTCAGTATTTCTATTAATGTCTGGAAAAATGAGAGGTTGAAATAGATTAGCATACTTCAACAGGCACAACTTGAAAGCTATAAACCTAACAATATTATTTTTTGGGAGACAGCACGATTTCATGGGCTTTCCGGTTGACACTACAGGTAAGTGAATTGTCCCGTATTCACATCTACCAACTTAACCTACCCTTCTATACCACGTACTCTCAAGGCCTAGGCCGCCAACATTTTCACACCTTTAAACTTAACAATATTTTGATTAATACAGGTAAGTATAAAATATAACCAAATCTACTTGTGGACTTTTGCCACCTCAATAATAAAATTGTCCTCTTATTTATATTGCATACGTTACAGTTTAAAAGAATAAAGCACTGAAATCAGTCCAACTTGCGTTATAATGACGATAGAAGATATGCAGAGAGTCACTAAATTTTAATACACGTTGCGCGAGACAAACAGAGAAGGCCGTGCTCAAATCAATACTTACCCATAGTAATCGTAGCGGTTAACTTGAACGAGTCTATTGAAAGATAAATCGTACTTCTCTCATACCTGAAAAATCTAAAGAGAGATATGAAAGATACTATAGTTAATATATGCTGATTGAGTTCAACCATCAAGACATCATGGAAAGATGAATGTTATGTTTTAAGGTTAGTATTTCACATTTCATTCATACGCCATATTAAATTATTAATTATCTCCCAGAACATGCATGCAATACACGTGTGTTAAGTGTTTTTACTAATCCTCGGAAATTGAAAAGCCTCGACCTTTTCCTTTGTCGAGTAAAAATCACTTACCATCCTTATATCGAAATTTACTACGTATATCGGAATAAACGCTTCCTAGTGCATTGCATGTACATAGAGAAATAGAAGCAAAGGTACACCTTTAAATCATAAACCGTATGCTATGGAGCACGTGCATGGAATTTGCATTTCAGTAATTGTATTAAGTCGCCTTAACTCTACGTATCAGTAATGCAAGACGGACTCAAGGGAAGGTGCGCAGTAACCGATGAAAGAATTCCTCCTAGTGATATAATCTCAATGAGAAGGGGGGAAGCACCCACCGGAAAATTAAAACGACACGAGAAGAAAAGAGAGCGCAAAGAGGCAGCGAAAGTCAGGTAGGTATGCCATGGCTTTTCTCATTAACCGCCTTCCCTCACACGCCTACCACCCATATTTACAGGAACGAGAAGCGAAAATATCCATGAACGTTTGTAAACAGTTATTTCACCATTAATACTTTCGCAAATTTAGTAATATATACTTATACATAAAAATGACTTCATTTGTACAAATAATAAACCAACTGATCTTTAGTGAGAAGTGATTACACTATGGCTGACGGAAATTTAATGGCGGCTGGCTCAACAGAAAATCCAATCAGAGGGTCCCCACGCCTCGCAGTAATGTGTAGTTAAACACGCTGTGAAATCACGCTATAAAGCCGGAGATATAACTAGCATTCTCGCCAACAAATTCTATTTGCACAACAGGAAATAGAATAGTAATTGGCAGGTATCAGCCGCCATTAAATTTTGCGTCTGCCATAATTCCGCTGTGCTTAGGTCCGCTGAAGTTCGCTGAGTGGAAGGGTATCCGTCGCATTATTCAAGGGAATTACGCTTCTGATTCTACCTATAAATTGCAAGGAACTAAGAAAACAAAACTCCTAACCAGAGTGTCTCTGTGATCGAGTTGTCAACGTTCTGGCTTCTCAACCGGATTCTCGGTTGGTGTGCCGTAATTGTTTAACTAAACTCATTCCCTATTCTCCGCAGGGTCTGGGGTGTGTACAAAATATTTAAAGAGTAAAACGTAATTAAACCCAACGTTAAGAAATCACATTCATGGAATAAAACAACCAACACCACAATTGTTTCTCAAGTCAACGCCCCCGACATGGCATCACTAAAAAAGCACATTCACCTAAGGACTGCGACCATTTAAAACACTCTAAATATGGTTTTCTTGTAAATGTATCTCCTCGGAACTAGAGTTGGTATCTGCGGTAACTGGTAACACTTACCAACAATGAAGATATTGTGGGCTCAAAAATAGCTGATTCTTATGAATTTCCACCTGTTTAATTCATAAATAACCATGATAAGTCATGCTGAACACAAACGAAAAATGGAGCAGATATGTCAGGGCCATTGGAATGAAGCAATATTTGCAGATTACTGATGGCCCCTGTATAGGGATGCTCTGAAACTCGCTTACAAGAGGAAAACCAATGGCTTGTGAAGCCATCCATGATTTTCTTCAGACCCAACCATCTGTCACGGGTTCTTCCATCAATTTAGAGCTCTTGGAATGTAACACTCATTAAAAAGATCCAACTGGACTTTCAATGTTGACATGTTTAATTAAAACGTATAATTTTCTCTTAATCTGCTAAAATAAAATATTTCCATCTATTTTGAACCACAGAAACTAGAGCTAATAAATTTGTTCTTTGCCATATTCGTTTTCTCAAACCAAAACTAATAAGATTTGACTCATGTAGTGGAAAAAAACATTCAAAAATATATTTGTTTTTGTTGGCCAGTGTAATTGATCCATGCGACTGAAATCGAGTGGTGTCCTTCTAAACAGACATCCTGCAGATGTGATATGATCAATTAGACGGCATCGATTTAATGTAATTAGGTCACTAAACTGAGACAAGCCGAGACTAAAATATCTTGACTATAAGATATAATCTTCTTCAGCTATCGGGTAATCTACAGCCCGAGTTGAAGTATCTTCATTGCATTGTACCACTCCAATAAAGCTTCTAAAAATAAAGTGACTATAGCATTCTCTTGCACAACCCTGTCTTTTCCACGCCTTCCAGAAGGAAATTTAGAACTCCAGCCATGAATTAGTTTCCAAGTAAACCCATATCAATAACATAAATTTGGTGCCGAAATAACATATAATATGAGCCAGACTTTCTGTGGTCTGGTGGTTAGTATGCCAACCTGCAAATCTGGAGGTTTTGGGATCCATTCCTGACTGGAGGGTGGGAAATTTTCTTTGGCCAGGATTATTCTCCAGCGTCCATAGATTTTGGAGGGATGGGAGTGTGAATTTGATGCAATAACCGAAGGTGACACCAACCTAAAGATAAAAACCATTGCAAAGTGAGTGAGCATCATTACTGTTGAGCAATTGCTTCAAAAGTAAAAAGCTGCCGATATGACCAGCAGTGTATAAATGGGCCACCAAAAAATATGAACTAGGCAAAAAGTAAAATACATTTGCAGCCTTAATGTACATGTTTTTAATAATTAGCCATGATTCACATTACAATGAATAGTACACATCGATTTTACGTTATTTTAAACATCAATGAAAACTAAATAACTATAATTAAAGCTGAATGAGCATTTCATGTGTCATTCTAGACTTTTCAGGCATCAATGACAAGCACCAATTCTCCATGCTTCTTCAATATCTGGGTCTCCAAAAATCCACGTCTCCAACTTTGGATTGTTCTTGAAATATTGAATCTCTACTGTCGACCATATTATTACGTTCAAACAAACCGCAGTAAATCACGTACCAGCAATCAATTGACTCAAAACCTAGTATAGTATCTTAGTAAGCCATCGTGTTATAGTTGTTGAATTGGCAGCAATGGTTGCTGGAAATCCAAGATGAAGGTGAGCCAGTTCAGTACTATTTTCTTTATTAGCTATATTCATTCAAGTAACGAAACAAACACACGATCGTCCAAAAAATAAGTAAATAAAAAATTTAAATAAATAAAATAAATAAAAACTGTGCAATAAATGTGTCTAAAATGCATAACAGAATCTCGGAAATAGAAGAGACTCGATTGTCTCGTCTTTTCAAACTATTCCTCAATTCTGTAATACCACACTTCTCACGCTCATTACGCAATAAATACCTATATTATAACCTCGAAAGGGAATAGTTGGATGATCACATGAGGTTAATAAACTATGTTTTATTCATGTATACTATACATTTCACAAATGTCCTCTACTCACGTTAAAACATTGGGGACTGCGAAATGAACAACGCCTGTGAGATCGACTATCCGTTTTACTTCACATGTAAATGCGCGACTCGCTGGCCAGATAATGTGAGCTCATTGGCCTTGCAAAAAGCATTCGAACTCAGTTCCGATATAGCATTCATTACCCAAATACAAAATCCGTTCTGTCCTCTCTGCGCCATGTTATCTGTAGCACGCCTACTTGAAAACATACTAAGTAAAATTATAGGTCCACAAATGAAGCAAATATTGACGTAACATTGTTTTCATTACCATGACCTCAATTATCACTACAAATATCTGCTCTTACACCCCTAACAGTCTCTATTACTCGTATATCAGTTTTGTTTTCTATTTAATTCTTGAAACAAAAATGATTACTTTTCTTCTAAATTTGTTTAATCTTGGACACTTCTTCAGACTTGAAATGCATAATTAATTCATTCTGAACCAATGCACATAAATTCATACTGACTTCCTTCAGTTATTCTATTCTCGTGTCAAACGCTTTTGTAAACTACTACATAATTTATACACTTCCTGAATTTAATTTGTTACTTTCTCTACCACATACATAGAAGTATTGCACTCCAGCCAAAAACTGCACATCCAGATTTCACTGAAAATACAATTTTGAAGCACCTGAATGCTAAACAACACATTTTAGAACAAGATCCTCTGAGTGCACGCGCGAGTGTAATCAGATATTCTGGGAACAGTCTGTTTGGTCCTCTTCATTCGGAATGAACTTCATATAATTGATAAACCATATAAGATACACAAAAATGCCTCGACATTAAATGCAAAGCTATTTAAAAGCGCAATTCATTTTGGAAAACTATTTCTGTAGTATCAACCATTTCCGAGATATCCATTATTGGTTTGATTCTTCAAAACGTCCCCTTCTTTTTCAAAGTTCTGGAGCTATTCAGTTTTTTCTCGCGGTATCATAATAGCATGCAATTTAAAGGCCGGCATAGAGCGATCCGTTTTTAAACATCTGACCATCAATTTTGTTTCTCTATTGCCCTTGTACCTACAACAAAACGTACAGTGGCTTAGTGTGACTATCAGACTCGGGTATGTAACCCATCGAATATTGTAAAGTTCGTTAAAATATGACCCAACCTAAACCTAATTGCCCTTCGGAGTTTTCATCTTTCATCATTGTCTGATTTTTTTTTTTTTTTTTTTTTGGTCAGATTGTCAGAACTGACATCGGTAAATCAAATAAACCTCTCTTCAGTATTTCCTTCAACATTTATGTAACAAACGGCACGGAGCTGTTCTTCAACATTAATGTCAGTAGCTTCATATAATATTAATTAAACAAAGAAGGTATCAGAAATTTGTTTCTTAATTCCATATGTCATGACGGCACTCACTCTGAAATTCAGTAATTCTGAACATTAGAATAAGTTGCAACAATCGATTTTTCTAACTGCACTTTCAGAGAGGCGTCATTTATTGCTAATTCATTTAAATATTCAATATAATTGTCTCAGTTTGAAGATCCTTTATTCTCATTGTGACCATGAAAGGCAAGTGCCTATTTTCCTAGAAAACATTAACAGCCCGTACAAACAGAAAGTAAATCTCTGTTCCTTTTCATTTCATTGTTGTGCTGTTCAAGTGAAGGCTTATACTGATTATCCAATGCAAATTCTATTTCTGGTTCTATATGAAACATTTGTAGTTGTATTTAGCACATTATGTGATTACAAGAATAGCTGTGCTTTTCGGCTGCCTTATGAAGTCTTCATAACCGCTGGATTTCCAAAGTCACTTTTCTTTCGAAAAAGATGAACAAAATACTTGCTTTAAGTATTACGATATAGCCACAATTCAATTTTCATAAACTTTGATTTTGAAATGTCTTATACATTTTTTAATGTTCGTCGTAATACTGAGTGAGACCTTTGGAGAATCTGGTTTAATTACATATTGCTTTTTAGATACATTTTAATGTTTGGAAGCTTCTTACGTTGAGTTTGTCGATCACACAACATTTTATTTTGGTTTTCGTTGCAACAACGGCACAGAAACAAGATTTTGTTTACGCTTTAGCTCCGATTCATTTTGTGGCGTCATGTACATATGCAAATCATGTTCAAATGTCCACAATTCATGAACTCATACACAAGAAGCAAAACAAATCGCGAGTTACTTTTATTCACGACTATAAATGCAATTATGCAAGCGCGATTCTTAAGGCGAAATGTGGTCTGGGCTGTTGCATACCTTGGGTGAGGCGCATAACACCAGTTTCCCGCAGCTGATGACAGATCCCGTTGAAGCAAACTTTGTTTCAAACATACTGCTGCAGAGTGGCGCGAATTCAAATCATAATATTTACGAAAACTTGACTTTTAAAACGACAATGGACCACAAAATTATAATGCACACACCAATCTGGTAATCACTTTGAGGAAAATTACAGGGTATCTAAATACAGCTCTCACATCCATTGACGCTACGCCTCTGAAAACGTGTAAACAATGGAACTATTTCCGCAAAGGTTTATGTCGATTAACATGAAGTAGAAAATAAGCTTCCGTATGAATAGTTTATGGAAGCTATATAAAACTTGATTATAGTGGGGAGAGAGTCATGTGGCTGTAACACATCAGATACTGTTTAATGGTTGCTAAGCAACGCCTCCTTTTCATTTGTTAAGCTACGTCTAACACGGAATTCGGAAACAAGTAACGATCTTAGTAGTTTGTTAAACTGTAGTTTATCATTGGGTTTGTATTATTTTGCAGCGAAGCATACTCAAATTTACGCTTTCCAGGTTCTAAGAGGGTAGGAAAGGATCCTAATTAAGAGAAACTTGCTATTCTCGGTCAGATTTCGAACCGATCTCCTCCGGATGACCATTAGACTCTGCAGCCTGAATTTTCTTGTGTTTACAATGGATTAGGCAAGAGATCTACATTTCAATGGCTTGGTTGGATTGGAAGGGAAGGTACCGTTGTTTCTCTGACAGCGCAATTCCCAAATCTCACAGCGCAGAATTTCATCCTATGAGGATGAACTCCAGCACAATCTGAAGTGAAGCTGGTTACCAGGGTCCTAGCTCTGTTTCCTTTTAAAACTGTCTATTGTAAGCATATATGTTTTCAGCGCGCGTTCTCTCAAACAGCTGCTTGTCGAGCTGCTACTACTCTTATTTAACAGCCAAGTTATCACATAGTGATCCGCTTTTAAAAGATTTGACTGCCACTTCAGTTGACTGCACTTATTTTACACTTACAACACAGTGTAACCAGAATAGGGGAGACGCCCTAGGGATTATAAATAGTTTGTAGAAGGTTGAGTAGACAAAGTAATGTGAATGCAACACTATATTTTTCAAGATTATTTTCTACATCCTCCATAAGGGCCTCTTTACAGGAATTTTCACGTCATGAAGGCACAATGGGCTCTTATGGACCATACTTATCTTATGTGCGTCGTTGCCAAATGTGTGCGTTTTCAAATGCGACTAAGATAAAGGATGAACATGCATGTTGGTGTGAAATGTATCGAATAATACTATGATATGCTGATAAACCTTTTATATAATTGCACGTTTTTTAAAATAATAAAACCCATAACGTTGTTGAAAGCAGATTTTTTAACATCTTTCTCGCTCCGAACGTTTAAACAGATTTTAAACCGAAATAATTGCAATGAAAAAATCTAGATTATTCGCTTGCTTTCATAGGCTACGTTGGTAATTAGATTACATCAGTATGTCTAAACATATGTTTAAAAAAAATAAAATTGAAAACAAAGTGTTTGAATTCTTCGTTTGCGGAAAATGTTGTTGTTGTTGTTTTCTAGTGCCTTGCATCTGGCAATGAAGCCATTAGCATTCGTGCTTTCCAATACTTTTGAACTGTAGTTTCTTCTGATCTTAATGCTTCACAGGTCTTCAAGTGGTCTTCATTCATTTCTGCTGGATCGTTACACAGGACACATATTGGTGAGGCTGAGATACCTATTCTGTAGAGATGACTTGCTAAGCAGTCGTGATTTGTCAATAGTCGGAAGGCTGCAACAGCTGTTTTCCTTGGTCTCTGGGGGATTATATCTGGGTTGGAAAGTAGTGTAATCCATTTTTTATCTTTGGCATTTGTTTCTATTTCTTGTAGGTATGAATGAGAACATTTTTTAATGATCAAGTGTTTTATTGAGGAATATGAGAAATTGAATTTAGACTTTTGTTTTATTGTTGTGCCTTTCTTTGCAAGTGAGTCTGCAGCTTCATTCCCCATGACTCCACAGTGTGGTGGAATCTATTGGAGATGAACAGTCTTATTAACTTTTTGGAGTTGTGTTAACATTTTGTACCATTCTTTAATTTTTGTTGACTTCTTTGTAGTATTTGAACATATTCCCTGAATTGCAACTTTAGAATCTGAAAGAATTACTGCCTTGTTTAATTTATTTAAGGGAAGATTTAATAATTGTCGGAGAGCAATGTATATAGCCTCTATTTCTCCATCATAATTTGTTGCGTCTCTGCCAACAGAATGATAAAAGGAAAAATGTAAACACGTAACTCCAGCTCCAGTAAGGTTTTCCGTGGAGGATCCATCAGTATATATGTGCAGCCATTCTTCTGTGGGATATCTAGTATTGATTGTTTCCAGAGCTAGAAGTTTTTGTATTTCTTTTGGTGTGTTTGATTTACTTATTTCCTCTATTAATTCCAAACTGAAGGTAGGTTGCAATAATTCCAATGGATTTTCTCTTATAAGTAGATTTTCTCTGGTGTTAGGAATGTTCAATTTGGATTTAATCTGTGTTACCTTTTCTAGGAAACTACTATGAGTTTTAAGGATTGAAGGGGGGAGGTTCTCTTCTGTCCACTTAGAGTTTGGCAGTCGTAACATTTTCTCGTGTTGGAGCAATGCTTGTTCTTCTATTTTTGTTGTTATTGATGGGGTCCGTGTTAAGGCAAGCATGGCATCAATAGGTGTGGATTTAACTGCTCCAGTGATTAGGCGAAGAGGCTGATTTTGTATTTGTTCAAGTTTATTGATGTTAGCATTTGCTGCTGTTATTAAAGCTTCAGAACAGTACAAGAGGTTTGGTTTAACGTACATTTTGTATGTTGTGTTAAGGACTCTCCTTAAGCAGCCCCATTTAGCACCAGCTAACCTTTTCAGGATTTGCAGTTTCTTTTCAACCTTTTCTGAGATGTTTGTTATATGTTTTTTCCAACTTAGCTTTCTGTCGAAAGTGATGCCTAAGTATTTGGCATCATCAACTGCTTTGAGTGGTTTACCATTATAATTTATGTTAATATTAACTGGTTTGTATTTTAGTGTAAATAATTCATAATTTGTTTTTTCCACATTGATAGTCATGAGGGTTTTGGAGCTCCATTCATGTACTTTGTTTAGGGCTGTTTCTATTCTGTCTTTAATTAATTCAGGTTTTTTTTGGAGAGCCTGGAGTCCAAATGACTACATCGTCAGCAAATAAAGCAATTTTGGTTTCTGAAGTTTTTATTATTGATGGAAGGTCATTATATATATATATATGTTAAAGAGTGTTGTGCTCAGAACAGCACCTTGTGGAAGTCCTCGGTGTGTTTGTTTATTTTTGGAAATGTATGTATTATATTTTGTGGCACAAAATCTTTGTGAAATAAACTGAGTTATCCATTTAAGCATATTACTTTTCACACCTATTGATTGCAACTTCTCAATTAATTTGTTTCTCCAGAGTGAGTCATATGCTGATTTAAAATCAATGAATACTGCCAAGGTATCCTCCTTTCTATTGAAAGCTTCCTTGATGTATTGGCTTAGTAGGAGTACATTTTCACTTGTACTATGATTCTGTCTGAAGCCGGTCTGTGAACTATTAATTAAGCTGTAATATTCTAGGAACCAGTTAAGTCTAGATGCCACCATTCTTTCCATCACTTTTGCAATAACACTGGTCAAAGATATTGGCCTGAAACTATTAATATTGTTTGAGGGTTTGTTTTTCTTTAAAATCGGGATGATAATGGCTTTTTTCCAGTCAGAAGGCACAGTCATTCTCCAACACGTGTTATACAGTTTAAGTAGGATTTCTTTTCCTTTCCTACCAAGGTGTTTAATAAACTCTGGGTGGATCTTGTCAGGTCCTGGAGATTTTTTGTTCTGTAATTGTTCTATTGCTAAATCCAGTTCTGTTTCGTTAAAATCCTGAATAAAAATATCATTTCGTATATCTTTTGGCTTATTAGTTTCTCTGATACTTTTTTGGATAGCTTTATCTTGTTTTTTATATGCTTGGGGTATTCTTTGTGACTGAGCATAAAACTTGTTAAGGGATTCTGCTATTTCCCTATCTGTAGTTAAGCTTTTGTTATTATGTTTTAATGGTTCAGTTGTATTTTTTGATAATTTTGTTTTATTAAGGAATTTGTATATTTTATTTCCATCTTTCCTATAGTCCATATGTTCTACAAAATTTGTGAAACTGGCCCTCTTTGCTGTAATTAATTCTTTCTTAAAAATGGCTGCTTTTCTTCTCCAGTTTTGTACATCTTCTGGACACTTGGTTCTTTCGGCTTTGACTCTTGCTATATTTCTTTCGTGTTTTAACTTAGATAAAGATGGAGACCAAAAGTAGCTATATTTCTTTAACTTTCCTTTGGGGATATGTGTTTTGGCTGCTGTCAATAATATTTCACAAATTCTTTTATTCATTTCATCTGTTGACTTGAACTCTGATTCTAACAGTATATTACACTTCCCTTCTATCTCATTTTGGAAACTGGACCAATCTGCTTTTTTAAAGTTCCAAGAAGTTTTAATTTTTGGCTTGTTACTTTTATTTATTAAACCTATTATCGAGTTTATGGTGATTCTGTGGCCTGAACCTGGGTCTTCTATTATTTCTCTTTTTGTATTGTCAATTATGTCAGATGACACCATCAGAAGATCAGGATTTGTACCCGAACCATTATAATGAAGGTAAGTGGGTGGATCATTTGGATTAAATATTAATTCCATTGTTGATGAGTTTAATAGGTCTTCTATGACTCTTCCTGCTGAATTTATATCTCTGTAGCCCCACCTAGGGGAGTGTGCATTAAAATCACCTATTAAAATACTTTTGGGTTCTATGGGAATAGAATTTAGTTCTAGTGTATTGTCTGGAGGATTGTAGATACTGTAAATTCTATAGTGGTAGTTACTTTTCCATACTTCAATTTTAACTATTTCTGATTTTTCTTGTTCTTCCATTGTTTTTTGGATTTGAATAGTAGCTTTCATATTTCTTTTAATTCCTGTAAGAATACCACTTGCTATTTGACGAGCTTTTGGAAGTATATGTGTAGTGTACTGATCCATTTCAAAGTATATTTCTTGTTCTTCTGATATATTGGCTTCTTGTACTGTGAAGACATCTATATCTTGGTCTTTTAATATTTTCATTAGCTCTTGTTTTTTAGGCTGGGACATGCCTCCTGCATTCCATTGTAGAATTCTTAAAGTATTGGAATTGTGATGAAATTTGCCTAAAGATGTCCCCACCCGGAGATCCGATTGGGGGACAGTTTTAACTCCGGATTTGCGGAAAATGTCGCCGCTGGCTAATTCTCGTTCTATAAGTCCACGTAAAAACTTCCAGCGACAAATCTGTGAAGGATATAACGATTTTTTATATATAGATATAGAACATCTCCAGTGCCAAGGCATCCATGAATCACCAATCACATCAAATGTTTGCAGCGCGCAAGGCCCACGGCCAACAAAACCCGGTCTTCGTGTCTCGGAGATGATGAAAACCAGATGTAGTGTGACAGTTGAAGGGCCGATAAGACATTGTACTTCAGTGGAGGTTTTCAATAGGTTTTGGAAATCTGAGGTGTGAGCGAGTTTTGCAAGTTCTCTGGTAATCATGCACAATAGATCGTAGAAAAATACTAAGACTAATAATACTAACACTAATAATAATAATAATAATAATAATAATAATAATAATAATAATAATAATAATAATAATAATAATAATAATAATAATAATAATAATAATAATAATAATAATAATAATAATAATAATAATAATAATAATAATAATAATAATAATAATAATAATAATAATAATAATAATAATAATAATAATAATAATAATAATAATAATAATATTAATAATGATGATGATGATAATTATGATGATGATAAACCTGGTTATGAGCGAATGCGTGGTAATCGCGGCGGCGGAACATACGTGGCAACGCCGCGCTGAGTCTCCATAAGAGCCATTGTGCCTTTATGATGTGAAAACTCCTGTAGGCATTTTCCTTAAAAGTATAGCTTTACTTGTAACAAAGCCTCAAAGTAGGCTACATGATACGTCAGGAGAAACCGTCATCAAAGGTGACATTCTATCAAGAAACGAGTCGGCATAACCAAACTTGGTGAAGCGCTACAGCAAGAAGAGGTAAATGCCACCAGACAAGACGATGTTCGGTTTATGGAGAGATTTCAAACCGCCCCTCACAGCAAGTTGCAGCTCAGTTTATAGCAGATACCAACTTGGCAAGAATATATCACAAGCTCTACCGGAACAGCAATGAAACTTTGATGCGGCAAACTCGTACTCTGAAACAGAAGTTTTATGGCAACTTGCAAGGAATTCATTAGCACCATATTCAGTCACGATACAAATACCATTCTCTACTGTGTGCTAAACAGGGTCCTTAAACATATATCTGCTGCACCTCTATCACCGTATGTCGCACAGTGGATCCAAGAGCACATTTCAGATATCAAAATAGGCACAAAATAAAGCAACTAGTTTGTTGCTTGCGCAGTGCACATATGATGGCCGAGCGACTAATTTTATATACAATTATTATCTGGGGAACCTTGTTGGACAAAAGTTCCACAGCTGAAAAGGGGGAAGAACGTATAGCGTAATTTATTCCTCAGATATGAGCACTAAAATAGTTTTTAAGATGATACTGCAAATTTATAATTTCTTAGATAAATCAATAAAGGAGGTCCCCAGGTGTGTGTTCGAAAAATATTATTCTGACTGCTATGCACTTATTAGATCGTGCGGCGTACTCTAAATGCAAAAAGTAAACTTTCTGGCAGCGTTGAAAAGTTAAAAGTTAATAAATTAATGTGAAAAACAATTTGCTGCTGATATTCCAAGCAAAAATTACACGTATCGGCATTTTGGTTTATCCCTAAACAAACAGATTAAACAAAAAAATGTTAAGTCACAAAGAACACTCACTTGTTACAGGTAATCCAAACTGAAACATAAACTTCCATGATGAATCAAACCAATTTTATTATATCCGTGACAAATGTTAAAAAAAAACCAACCTTAGCCACAAATATAGGCTTATCTTTAACGAAAACCCTCATCCATTTCCCTCGTCTTCTTCACTGAGAATAAACAAAAAGATGTTTTGGGTGGGAAAAGTATTGTGACGCCGGCAGCCTTACCCCATTGTCGGTGTCTGTATCAAAGGCACTCAACATCGGGCTGCCTCGCGCGACTGTTGTGAACACGTAACAACAATCAGAGCTGCATAAGAAGGGGTTTTCCAGATTAGAGAAGTGTCCGGCGGTCGGCGTATTTCTAGAAAGTTCGAGAAAGATCCGTGTTACGTCACACTCGCTATATACGGAGGCAAAGCAACGAGCGGAGTGAGTTAGTAACAGACGGGAGTAAGTCAGATTTTAGTTTGAGTGTACGTGTGTGCGCGTGTCAGCTGCGTGTGTGTCGTCCGGTCGAAAGGAAGATAGCGAAGCAGTTAATGAGGGTTGAGTGATCGTATCGTCAGGTAGCTGTTTGAGAGACACAGGAGTGAAGAAAGACAAAGGAGTGAGCCAAGCTTACGGGAAGAAAACAGTTGTGAGTCGTAATATCACGAAAGATGGAGACGGTGTATTCGTCAGTAAACGAGAATTGTGTATTTGTGCAAACATTTTGGAAGAAAATAAAATGTGAAAGAAAAAGTAAATGAACCGCACTTTTGTCGATTTTGTCACAGTAGGCTCTATTTTCAACAGATTTGATGCAGCATACACTTTCTTCCTCTAAAGGAGACAAAAAGGTTTCTTCCTGATGTAGGAAGTACGCCTTTTAAAAATGCTTCTGCTTCATCTTTCTATATTTAACCTACTTATAACAGGACTTAGACGCCTGTAGAGGAACAGAGGAACTCGAGATCAGGGAGAATACCCAGGATAGGTGATCAGCTCGAAGCCTGATTTAAGTGTGAAGGGGATGGTATGAAATGGCGATGAAATGGATGAAAGGAAAAATGATGATGGAGCAGTTGGTGGAATGAATGGTGGGGGAAAACCCGCCCAGACACCGCTTTGTCCGTCACAAATCCCACATGAAGTCCCCTGGGATCGAATTCGGGCCGCCTTGAGAGGCAGCGATCTAACCACATTCGTTTGAAAATACTGTAAAATAAAGTTTTAGTTGGTTTATTTTCTTGTAATGTGTAAATTCTAAAAGAATAAGAGTGTTACATCCCTATTGGTATTTTGTACGTATAAAATGAAATTGCTTAGCAACAACTAAGAGTAAAATGCAATTTGCAGTTCCATATTGAGCTAAATGTGTATTGCAGTTTGCTAAAATTGTACCATACTTGCTTAGGGAAGATAACCCGCATAACGCGTTCCAACTTGTTGGTGCAGCACCTCACTGTGCAAAACACAAGCACGATTATCCAAATACGCACGCACGCACACGCGCACACACACACACACACACACACACACACACACACACACACACACACACACACACACACAACACGCGCACACACATACATTCAATATCTGTCTTTGTGTGAATGAGAGAAAGAGAGAGAAAAGCATAACTCAAAAACGAAAAAGGCATTTAAATTCAGCATATTTCACAGACATGACACGATGATTTTGAGAAAAACATCCCCGCTTTTTTGTAGTGTTTAACGCCCGCTTTTACTTCTACGATACCGCAGGCGGTGACACTGAGATACATGAAGATGGAGCACCGGTGGAATGAGACGGCGGGGGAAACCGGAGAACCTGGAGGAAACCTGCCCCAGCGCCGCTTCGTCCACCCCGAATCCCATATGGGGTTGCCTGGGATCGAACACCCCCGCTCTTTACCACTTCATGCCCTTTACATGTAAATTGTTTCGTTATTTTTTAGTCCTTCAAATAGCTCTAGCAATATTTATTAATTACTATTTGTTCAACATTTTTGCATGACAAACAAAATACATATCTTTAAGTTTCCGCTATCTACGAAGTCCTCTTGCTTATGAGTGAGAATTATATAACACGGAAACCATTCTAGGCAGACAAAAGCTTACTGCGCTATGTAGATGTCGCTAAAGTGCACTATTTGTCAATTTTTATATGCTTCTTCTTGTTCTTGTTCTTCTTCTTCACTTCATGGATTAGGCAGATAGCCTGTTCCGTCTTCCTTTGTTCGGTTCCATTTCTTCCCTGGGCGTCCTATATCTCTTCTTCCTCGTGGTTTGTTAATCGTTTATGGTTTTCCAGACATTTTCCTCTATTGGCATGGATTATACCCCATCATTGCATAGATGCCGGCATTTTTCAGGGGGGGGGGGGGCCGCATGTTGGAAGTTTGCAATCAAACAATATTCATTCATTATTCAGTTGTCAAAAGTTATAGTATTGGTTGCGGATAACCATTAATTTTTGCAATATAAAAGTTGTTCTTTACATCAAAATTAAAACAATGTCTAATAGTCAGTAACTGACTGCACATTAAATTCATTTCCAAGGGGGACTACACAGTTTATGTCATGCTAATGTATTTTGTTGAGTGAACCGTTTCGGAGATATTCCTTTTTATTTGTGTCAGTTTCGGGAAACTTAAAACTTTCGTGAAATGGAACATTGTTCATTTTTTATATATGTTCATTTGCTATATGTTAAGTGTGCAAAGACAACAGAATCTCAAAGCTTTAAAAGATTTGACTATCCCTCAAAGCCTACTGTATTCTAATATTCCCCTGGCACCTACAAGGAAATAAGCAATAAGATAATTTGTACAAATGCTTATCTCAACTATAGGAATAAGAGTTTTTAAGAATGGTTAGTACAAGGGCAGAGAAAGTCATGTGAGTGCAACACATCAGATTGTTTTGTTTACTTTTACACAGTCACTGTAGTGACGCCAATAGTGACAGGAAAATGCATTAATAGCCTTTCTAGATCAGTCGAATCGAAGCAAATTCGAATAACAATGGTGCTACTCTTTCACTGCTCACAGTAACTCCATCTATAGCAAGGCCCAAATGACCTAGCTGTCGACGGGCCCTTAAACGCCACTCACTCACTCACTCACTCACTCACTCACTCACTCACTCACTCACTCACTCACTCACTCACTCTATAGCAATACTGTTCACCTAATGGGATGGCTATGGCGGTACTAGCTATAGCCCGCATTCGGGAGTTCCCGGGTTCAAATCCTGTGGAACCACCAACCTGACGATGTTTTCCTGGTTTCCCGTGGTCGATAAAGTAAATACTGGATTGTGTATTTAATATCACAGCGCAAATTTCTACCTAAAGTCTTAAAAAAGTAATGAAAATAGGTGGTAATAGTGAATATAGCCTTTCTAGCAAGAAAACCTGACGGCAGCCTAGTGCCATCTGCCCAGCACGTGTAGAAGCACAGATACAGTTGTCTAGCGCTAAGGTTTCTGTGGACACCTCACGAAGCAAGGTGCTATGGTAAAGGGTTGAGACCTAGATGGCTCACTAATCCGTCACACAGTAATCCACGAGGTATCTCTTAACAGATGCGTCGCAACTTAACCACGTAGTTACAGCGGCGTAAAGTGTGTGTGCGTGCTTGCGTGCGTGCGTGCGTGCGTGCGTGTGCGTGTGTGTGTGTGTGTGTGTGTGTGTGTGTGTGTGTGTGTGTGTGTGTGTGTGTGTGTACAGGCTGTCCCATATAACACGACAAGCTTAGTATGTAGTGCGGGACGGCAAACTGATCGGTTTTCAAACAATTTCCTTGTCCGGAAATGCACGTTCTGTACGCTGTAGCGCATCGAAGTGTACGTTCAAATTTCGTCAATAAATCCAACTTCGAGCTGTCTACATTACAAACGGGCTTCAAACTGTGTACTTTCTACGTCATTACAGAGCTTATATCGGCGGTGGTGAGCCTCATGCGCATGACCCAGTACGTGCAATTGCCTTTTGAAGATTTTCAACCGCTCCGTGGACTCGAGCCATAAGATCCTCCGCTGACATTACAGGAGTGCGATACACTGTAGTATTCATACAACTGCACAGGAAATAGTCGAGAGGTGTCACATCTGGCGACCGTGCTGACCATGGAACTGCTCCACCTCTACCAATCGATCCATTTGAATATGCGACGTTGAGGTGATTCCACACATTTACATCAAAGTATGCTGGAGCTCAAGTCGGCTATTTCCATAGTTGTGTATTGATACGTTAAAAAAGTTACTGTTCTGGCAACTACACATGTAGCGCAGTAGAATGCGCACCAAGGACTCTATGAAGGAATGTAGCGCATGTGCAGTAATGTTATTAGGCTCAGGTTGTTCATTCCAGTACACAAGTGGCTAAAGGACTGCATACCTTCTGTGTTAAGATACCAAAAGGAATGTTAAATTGTCGCAGCCGTTCGTTCTCAAACTTCAACGCTCTCCAGCGTCCAAACCGTGCGATTTCTGGACAGGGAAACCGATCAGTTTGTCATCCCGCACAACATACTAAGCGTTGTCGGTGTTTTTCTTTGGACACACACACACACACACACACACACACACACACACACACACACACACACACACACACACACACACACACACACACACACACACACACAAGGTGACAGCAAAAGAATAAGCAATGAACCAAATGGTTCACCCACTTCACGCGAGCCTTACACCTTTTTAATCAATTACATCGCAAACACCCTCATTGTTGCGTATTTCTTCCGCAGCCAGAGAAATGCATTCTCTCAAAGATTCGAGGGCAGTAGTTAGTGTTTTGTAGATCCTGCTTTTCACGTCTCCCCAGAGGAAAAATCCAGAAGATTCATACCGTGTGGAAGGGAAGTCATTACTTTAATTTAAACCAGTGGTAGATCTCGGTATTTGGAGCACATTTTGTATCTTACGTTTTTGTCTCTGACCATTTCCTACGGAGATCGTTTTGTCGAAAACAAGCTGCCGACACCACCGATTGTGTGTGTGCCAGTTTCAATGGTTCAGCGACTAAACAAACACTACTGCTACCACGTATCTCCTTCTATGTTTACTGTACCAACGTAGGCCAATCACAACCGTTACCTGCCAAAACAAAGGCGAAAGTGAAAGTGGTCGACCTGTTTACATTGGGCAACCAGGTCAAGTCCCTGACCAACCTCAACGCAACGTTGTCGACATACTTCGCGTCTGAAAAAGTTGTTTGGAGTATTCTTTCACGTCTTTTAAGTGATTAATTATTTCGAAACCCTGTGTGATGCCCCATAATTACTACCGAAGCTATGTCAGAAATAAGTTACTCTACACATCTTACAAGTAACAAACTGTTATCTCCGTACATTCTTGTGGAATTACGCATCCAATTTGGAACAAAAACCATTTATTTTTCCGAAATCGGCTGATCAAAGAACAAAATGCCATAAGACATTTTTGTTTGTAGTGCTTCTATGAAACATATATTAGAAGGAATGTAATGACTTCCCTTCCACTCTGCATAGGTATACACATTCCATGCCTATGTCGCTTAACTTATTATCGTGCCAGTGGGAGTTGAGAATGAGCGGATATAAACATGCTATCAAGCGGCACCAAGGTGAATTTTAATTACAATGGAAAATCAAACATCGAAATGAAATAAAGTCTATTAAAACACAATAGTACATATAACCAGTCAGTCTCTCATGGCATATAAATAACTCATGCCTATTTCCCTGCAAAACGCTCAAACAATATTCTTGTACAGGGTCTTGCGGAGGTCAGGAAAGCTCCACGAGTGAAGTTATTACTCTGCACTTTAATTTTGTGTAATCAGCTAAAATAAAACTTCGTCTGTGAAAACGACAACTGAGTATGATGCTGCAAGGTATGTGAAGCAACTGTGAGTAAAGGTAGAAGTGGGGCTTACCTCTACTTCATTTTATTTTAGTTGTAAAATCAACTCTGTTGCTTTTTAGTGTTCCTAAATAACAGAAACAGAAGCGAATCGCTTGCATGGCCGCCTCTAACAGAGGTAGGCATACCAACCTAACGAAAGAAAATGCAGCTAACATCGACTGTCCTACCCTGAATGTAACCAATACTGAATGTAACAACGATACCTATACTAATAGTTCTAACAACGTAAAGATGACATCATTGAACACTGATAATGATACTCCTAATAACCAAACTCACGGAAATCCAAATGAAGTAAAGAAATCTCCCACTAATGAAATTGTGCCAGCTACAAAACCAAGCTACTCCGACATAACTATGTCAACCCCTTCAAAAGAACAGGCAATAGTAATTGAATCTCATGAGGGCATTACCATAAAAGACTACATGCTTGCGCTAGGGAAACTTATTAACCCAAGCAATATACGCTATGTTTCCCGTATATCAAACGGAAGAATATGTGTTTTCCTATCCAGTGAAAAATATGTAGAAGAAATTACCACAAAGCACTCCAAAATTCTCATCAATAATGTCTTATTAGAAATCAGACCCCTACTAACAAAGAACAAAAGAGTAATTCTGTCCAACGTATGTCCAGTTATCCCTAATTACACTATAGAAGAAGAATTAAGCAAACTAGGCATAAGAGTAATGTCAAAAATATCGCCAATCAGAGCTGGTTTATCAATCCCAGGATTTTCTCACATATTAAGCTTTCGAAGACAGATGTTCGTCCACAATGAAGACTTTGACAAGCTTCCCGAAATTCTTCAAATTCAATATGATGGGACCAATTACTTTATTTACCTTTCGTCTGACATTCCTTCCTGCTTTCTTTGTAAAAGTGAGGGACATTTAGCAAAGTTCTGCCCTAAAACCAACCAAATACATGAAAGTGCTCCTTCTGATCTCTCCCATAGCACATCTGATGGAAATCTATATTCTTCTGAATTTCCCATTCTTAACAAAAAATTACCAAAATCAAAATCTATAGATGACGAGAACATATCCATACCTTCATCTCCAGTAAGGGAAAACACCTCCCGATGCACCCAAGATACAAATCCTGTGGACAGACCAGATGAAATTCAAGTTACTCCTAACCTCTCTGAAACAAACACAGAATCTAGTCTCTCTGCACAGATAGAGAGCTCCAAAACTCCTGTTCACATGGAAACCCAACCTCACAGATCTAAAAGACCAATTTCAGTAACCAGCAATGAAACTACCGGGACTGATGAGCAACGAAACCTTCCAATTCAATCTGGTGCAAATAAACAGATTTCTACATCTAAACCTAACCGAACCAAGAGGCCTAAAAAGGAAACACAGACGTCATTAGACGCAGTACTTCAACCAGTAAAACAGGTAATGGAAGCCGAACCAAGTTCCTTTCCAATCAATTATTTACAACTACTAAGTTTCTTTGAGAACACAATAGGAGTTACCGACGTATCCTCAGTTGCAGCTTACTATACAAACGACCTAGAAGGCTTAGCTCGTGCGATTCAAAAACTACACCCTCACTTACCTAATAGTGGCATAAAAAACAGAAGCACGCGCATTGTAAAAAAACTACTTAAGGCTGCAAACAGAACAACGGAATATTCAAGCGATGAATCTTCATATCTTACACAATAATGATCATAAAGCTTCTTGTAATTTTTTTTTTTTTTTCTTGTTCTTCTCTATGGCCTCATCAATAATTCAGTGGAATATTAACGGTTTTCAACCACAAATCGAATACTTACAACTTCTAATAAACCGCCACCTGCCTGATGTCATTTGCCTTCAAGAAACAAACTTTAAAAATACTTTTGTTTCCAATTTAAAACAATTTAAAGTATACTACAAAAATCGTACAACCGCCCTTCATGCAAGTGGAGGTGTGGCAACGTACGTAAAACATAACCTCACTACCAGAGAAATCCCACTAATCACAGACTTGGAAGCAGTAGCCATTGTAGTAAATCTGCCCTCGCCAATCTGCATCTGTAATGTCTACATTCCAAACAGCTATGCACTCCACAGTGATGTTTTAATTGACTTAATCCATCAACTACCAAAACCCTTCATATTATTGGGAGATTTCAATAGCCACAACAACTTATGGGGAAGCCGTTATACCGACAGAAGAGGAAAGATAATAGAACGATTACTACACGATTTTGACTTAATTATGCTCAATTCCAAAGAACCAACCCGTTATGACTTAGCTCATGGAACATCAAGCAGTATCGATTTAACAATTTGTTCACCTGAAATTTATGAATTACTTAATTGGTCTGTCTATTCATGTTTATTGGGCAGTGACCATTCACCAATAACAATTTCTTTGAATAGTTCCAAAAGCACATACACCTTCAGTACTAAGTGGAAATTTCAAAAAGCCAATTGGCCGCTGTATCAACATCTTATTAGAGAAGGCATCCGGCAAAATCCTCCACTCGCTGATCGTTCTTCCGGTGAAATCGATACTATTATTGCTGAAATCACAACATTAATTGTTACATCTGCAGAAACTAGCGTCCCCCAAACCACAGCATCTAATATTAATAGATGTGTACCATGGTGGAATGAATCTTGTAAAATTGCTCTTAAGAATAAGCATAGAGCATTTTACAAATATAAGAGACACCCATCCTTGGAAAATAAAATTAATTTTCTGAAGCTTAGATCAAAAGCACGCAAAGTTATAAAGGAAAGTAAAAAACTAAGCTGGTCAACATTTCTGTCTTCTTTAAACCACAATACTCCCTCCTCTGTTGTTTGGGACAGAATTAAAAAAATAAGTGGTGTATACAGATCTCCTCATATAACTAGTATCTGGAATGCTGATGAAAATAAAAATTCTAGTTCTTCTACCGACATCGCAAATATTTTCGCAGATACCTTCGCAAGTATATCAAGCGACTCTAACTACAACGAAAAGTTTTGTCAATACAAAACATCTAAACCAGAATCAGGGTTGGCTGCACTATCTGAGGACTATGAAGATTGCTACAACGAAGAATTAAATATCCACGAACTAACGAACGAACTACAGCTATGCACATCAAAAAGTTCAGGGCCTGACAACATACCATATGAACTGTTAAAGCAACTTCCTCTAGAAGGACTTACATATCTTAATGAAATATACAACTTTATCTGGACGAATAAAACATTCCCTAATCAGTGGCGCCTGGCAACAGTTGTTCCGATACCTAAACCCAACAAGGACCTTTACTTTCCACAAAACTTCAGACCTATTGCTCTCACAAATACAATGTGCAAACTAATGGAGAAAATCATTACTCGAAGATTAAAATACACGTTGGAACAAGAGAAATTCTTCACCAAAATTCAAAGCGGCTTTCGCCGTCACCATTCGACCACCGATACCCTAATTACACTCGAAACAGAAATCCTAAATGCATTCTCAAAATCACAGCATCTTTCCATGATACATTTAGACGTAGAAAAAGCATATGACATGGCATATAAACCGCACATTATTAAGACACTGCTGGATTTCAACATCAGAGGAAGAATGATAGCATTTATTTACAATTTTCTTCATAATCGCAGCATCAGGGTAAAAGCCAACGGCATATTCTCCAAAGAAATTAAAATTAAAAATGGAGTTCCTCAGGGCTCCGTGATCAGCGTGACCCTTTTCCTTATAGCCATAAACAATATTGCAACATATATTCACCCACCAGTTAAGGCGTGTCTTTATGCTGACGACCTCATAATTTTTTGCCAAGGTAAAAACATAATCACCACTGAAAAACTACTTCAGTCAGCCTTAGATGATCTCCAAGAATGGTCGTCTACTACTGGTTTCAAATTCTCCAGCACCAAAACTAAATGTATCACCTTCACAAAAAGACAAGTTCCTGAACAGGACCTTGAACTATATATCAACGAAGAGAAACTCAACGTAGTTACGACCACAAAAATTCTGGGTGTCATTTTCGATCAAAAACTTTCATGGAAGCCCCATGTTAAAGCCTTAAAAGAAGCTTGCACAAATCGACTCAACATTATCAAAACTCTTGCCGCAAGAAATTGGGGTGCTGATTTATTCACACTTCTCAAAACCTACAAGGCTCTTATTAGATCCAAACTAGACTATGGTGCTATTGTTTACAACTCCGCAAACCGTTCAACTCTGAAAACCCTGAACTCCATTCAGTCTACAGCCCTAAGGTTGGCATTAGGGGCATTTGTCACCAGTCCAATCTTAAGCCTTCAAATGGAAGCAAATGAGCCGCCTCTAAATATTCGTAGAAAATTATTAAGTGTAACATATGCCATAAAGATTGCCTCACATCCATGTCATAAAATGCATAACTATGTATTTCCACTACAAAAAGCTTGTCAGATGCAAACAGAACGACACAGAAGTCCATTTCACATTAGAATTCTCCAATACTTGAAAGAAATAGATTTAACAATTTCTATGATCCAACCCAGCTATATTAATTGCTCCACACCCTACTGGCAGATACAAAGTCCACCAATTGATACCAGTCTTTCATCTCATTTGAAGCTTCAAACTCCTTCTTGTATACTTAAACAAACGTGGAGTTCTTTACTGGATGAACATAACTCTAACACGAAAATTTTCACTGATGGATCAGCATCTAAAGAGGGAAGAGGATGTGCAATTGTGTATCCTGATCAAACAATGCTCTACAGTTTACCTCGCCTGTTTAGCATTTTCTCCTGTGAAGCATTCGCTATTAAGGAAGCGCTTCTATATATAACCAATTCATCCGTTAAAAGTCACTGTACCATATTCACTGATTCCTTAAGTGTACTACTTGCCATACAAAACTCCGAGCCAAACCATGCACTAATCCATGAAATTCGACTTTTGTGTCACAATATAAATAAGACCGATAAAAAGGTATCCTTTGTATGGACTCCCTCTCACGTTGGCATAACAGGCAATGAAACTGCAGATGAAGCTGCAAAAGAGGCAGCTAAACATCCCGTCAGTGATGCCTCGATCGCTTCTCCACATCAAGACATCATCAACGGTACTAAACATATGTACATGCAAAAATGGATACAGACATGGTCATCAGTTAGCAGTAAACTCCATGAAGCTCGCTCGGGCTGTACAAAACCTTCTCTGCATCTCCAAAGACTGAAAAGAAGAGATCAAGTTAACATCACTCGGCTTAGAATTGGACACTCCAAACTAACACACAGTCATCTCCTCACCAAGGACCAACCTCCAAATTGTGCCAACTGTGATATTCCTCTAACCATCCACCACATCCTTATAGATTGCCCACAATACAGCAGATATAGACAGCAAGCCGGCATTTCCAGTCTTCATCATGCAGTCAATACACCGAATATGATCAGCAAGACTCTACAGTTTATGAAGAACATAAAACTTTCAAATTTACTGTAAATGTCAACATAATGTAATGTGTGTATGTATAATTGTAAGTTAATATCCACAATGTATTACTATGTATGGTCGTGATAAGACCGTGCTGTCAAAACGACCTTAAATAAATATTTACAAAAAAAAAAAAAAAAAAAAAAATATTCTTGTAAAGAGAAAGAGGACGTATGATACTTATTGGGTATTTTTTCCATTGGTTTACAATGCTTCAACTCTCTTGATTTTCGCTTTATGGCTCTGCACCAAGAATAATGTGGCAATACATCTCTGTATCGTGGCTATCACTACAACATCATATATCATCTTTTCTATAACAACAGACGCTAATTTGATGCGTATTTGAGCTTTTCCTAGACATGGAATATACGGAATTTAAAATTTACTGGTTAATGTGATTTTTAATACGCAGATAAGCTTTAACAAAGTATTCAGAGGGTTACTGATTATAGGTTTGCTTTCTCCCGCAGAACTCCAAAACGAGAACGTCGAAATTGCTATATAACATTTTCAGAGAAAAAAACTTGAATTATGATCACAAAATAGTTGTGTAACATCGAGACAGTTTGAACAGCTCTTCCAAGCATTTCTCCGACGGCTAATAGGAAAACGGAAAACTTAGCGATTTTATCTAGCTCAGGATTTAAAGGTAGGAAAATGCTCTTCCCGGATGAAAGGAACAAAGCAACACCGTTCTGGAATGAACTACCTAAGAGGAGGAAGTTGATGTACAACAGGGACTGGATATGCAAGAGGTAGTGTGTTACAAAGAGGGGGAGCCTACTTTAGACTAGAAACTAGGGCATGCTTCACAGCACTTACTGAGAAATCGCTAGTAAAAGAATACAAATGCTCAAATTTGTTTCACAATAAAAGTGTATTAATTTGCACAGTATGGAGAAGTCCACAAATTCAGGAAATAATCGACAGATATAAACAATAAGCGTACACCAGCCAACTACCGATGTAAATGTTATTATTTCGAAGTCTTAAAATCTACATGATACCTTGCATTGCACAAAATCGACAACCAATTATCATCGAACGTAGAACAATGAATGTTTGTTTTGTGTTTAAGACTCCACTTTTCCCTGTTGTATGCCGAATATGGTAAGATAAACTATTATATAATGAAAGTCAACTTCTTTTATTCCTTTTCTCATCAACGTTAGAGGTTGCATTGAGCACGTTAATAGGCCCTGACTATGTGGCAGCCAGATATTTAGAGAGATTGTGACATCCAAAGCAATCTAAGTTGATCTAGAAGGGTACGTTTAAAGAAATGCATCAATGAAATTTGGTAAGAAATGTAAAAATGTTCGATTTTTTGCTTTATGGACTGTATTATAACTTGTACTTTCAAGCAAAATTGGATTGTTAGAACAAGAAGTTTTAAAGCTACAAAAGGTTATTTAATTGGTCCTGTACCATTCAAGTAAATCACCACATTGAACTTTAAACTCCATTTTCTCAGTACCCACTTTTTACTCTACAAACTGCTCCTTGGACCGCAGTTTATAACGTATTAGCTTCAAAATTTCAAAAGAGCTTAAAAAAGTATGAGTTAAAACACTTTTGTGCGCTAGTTAAAAATGTTACATAGCTGAACTAAAATTATTTTTCACTTCTCAAACTGACAAATTCAGTAATATGTGAACAACCCTTTTGTCTTCAAGTAATTAAAACTAATAAATACTCGCGCAGCAATTTCTTTATATTTGTATAGGTACTAAGCTAAAATGAACATTTTGAGAGTGATAAAATAAACCGATGGGTCCTAAGAACATAATATTACCGCATCGAAAGGGGATTAATTATAAATAAAAACTAATACTTTAACAATGGCTTGACATAGCTCATTAAAATATTGTGCGCATTACCTTTGTATAGAGTTGTATAATTTTACGCTAATTAAGTTCAGAAATGCTACATTGTGTTAATTATTTGTCACAACACCTCACTAGTTTTTAATTTCAGGACTCATTCTAAACCTCACTCTGCATGGGAAAGAGGTACGGAACTACTGTTAATTCTTAGCTAGAAGGCTTTAGGTCCTCATTTTGCCTTTGAACACATCCTACCCATTCCAATGTTTACATTATCTTTTTCAAAGTAATTTCCTCCTGATTGAGTGCAGTTTTTATAGCGCCTCTGCCCATCTTCGAACACATGTGCAGGCTAGTCTGTGTGATCTTAGAGTCGCCTCTTGTCTTGAGCACTTCTTCACCCCGAGCTTTACCTTTAATGACGGGGACAAAAACACAGGGTGCAAGTCTGGAGCTATAAGGCGGATGCGGTACACGGGTAATGTATTTAGCCAAAAATTGCATGGCTTGACTTGCGACATGAGGCCGTGCGTTATCATTATGAAGTCTTCACCCAGTTCGAAAAAGTTCTGGTCATTTCCTAACAACGTGCTTACCCAGTTTAGCTAATACTGACGTAACAGTAGTGTGAGGGGGAACTGCATGCTATAAAATCATTCCACTTCAGTAAAAAGAAAAAAAGAAAGAAAAAAAAACCGTGGGCACCAATCCCCTTCCCTCCAAATGGAACAACTTTCGTCTTTTTGGTGTTGGGAGAATCTGGCGATTTCCACACTGTGCTATCTTATTTTCCTTCAGGGTCATAATGATGCAGCCATGACTCATCACCGGTGATAATCGATCCCAGAGACACATTCTCTCCATCAGCCAAGAGACGCAGCACCTCACGGCTCGTCTCCATTCCCACAGCCTTATGTTCGGGAGTCAACAGACGTGGCACACGAGGACAAATACGGGGCATATACATGTACAGACACTGCCACACGACATTCTCAACACTTCAATGAGCTTACGTCATGATATCCGCCGCGGCCGTTCCTCATGGACAATCACAGCAGCCGTGTTGGTGTTGACTTCAGTCACTGCACAAACCGAACACCACAACCACCTTCCTTAACACATTCTAAGAAAACTCTAAACACTGTTGCACGAGATAGTGCATCCTCACCGTACGCTTGCTGTAGCTTCTCCTAAGTTTTCAGAAGCTGTTTGTTTAAACGAAAACGGACTTTCATTGTGCTATACTGCTCTTCTCGCATTACCTCCATTTTGTGGCATGTGAACTTGAAGCAGGGTCTATAAAATAGAGCACTACTGCCAACCTGCCGATACGGGAGTGCTGTACATCAAAACCAGCTCTTTTCAAATATGCATGGTACAGACAGGAAACCATCACGGAAGCTACAGGAAACAATCAGTTCAGCCTTTGTTGCTGCCCTTCTAAGAACCTGTTACTTCCGTTGGCACAAACTATGACACACAAAATGTGTGTATTTTATTTTATTCTGGTAAACAAATACTACGAAGTATTTTCCATTAAAGACTTTGGTTGTTTAGACCTAAGTTGGTTATTTTGCAAACAGCGTGACCAATGCCTAAATTTGCATTTTGTTGTAAAGCATAATAAGTTTTTAAGTTCGACAAAACTTTGTTTGTAAAGATGCTTGTTTTTCTACGTTTAACTTTAAACAGTTTTAGATTGTTACGTATTACAAATAGGGTTTGCAACTTGCAACAATTTAACCAACGTGAAACAGACCCTAACCAGTTCCATGCAAAAGTAGGGTGGAGTGTGCCTGCTTACCCGGAAGTCTCAAGTTCAAATATCCTTTGAGTCGAGTAACGTAAGTTCTGTCATAATTGGAAGGCAACTCTCAGCTCGGTGGATCCGGATATCTAAGCATTTCAAAAAAGGGACTAAAAAATCTGATGCATTGCACTCACATGACTTACTCTACTCTTGTTCTAACCATTATTACAAATTTTTAATCCTCTATCTTCTTCGTCTTAGTTAAGATAACATTTGTACAAATTATCTTATGGCTCATTTCCTTGTAGGTGCAGGGGAATATTAGAATACAGTAGGCTTTGGGTGATAGTCAAATCTTTTAAAGCTCTGATGTCCCGTTCTCTTTTCACGCTTAACATATACAAAAATAACAACGATGTTCCATTTCATGAAAGTTTTGAGTTTTTCGAAACTGAAACAAATAACGAGGAATATCTCCGAAATAGTTCACTCTACAAAAAATTTATTGAGACATAAATTGTGTGTTTTAGCGAGATCTACATTTTGGTATATCAATAATTTGTCTATCTCTTATGGTTTACAAGTTATTCAAAAGTCATCCAGAGTGAGCAGGACTACATAGTCTATAGCCAGAAAATTCAAAATATACATTTCATTTATCATACAAACATCTTAATCAAAATCGTTAGAGCCATTTTCAAGAAAATCAAAAGTTTCGAAAAATTTTCCATGTAAAGGGTAGTTTAGGGTGGGGCTATTTTCTTCAAAATCTTCGTGTCGTATACTTGAAAGATGTTAAAGTTAAATACCAACTTTTGTTTTTAACCCACTTTTCGTTTTCAAGTTATGCTGTCCACAGATTGACAGACAGACAGACAGACAGACAGACAGACAGACACACACACACACACACACGGACCTTTTTCTAAAAATGCTTTTTTTTTATTCAGGGGATCTCAAAACATATATTTCCGGTGAAATCTCGACATCGAATTTTTGGGTGGAATACAATACTTCCTTTACTTACCAGTGCAGAAAGTAATAAAAAGCATGCAAAGAAAGAAAGAAGAAGTTGTAAAACAAGTCCCGGGAATAAGTAACGTCAAAAGCAAGAGTCTCAAAATAACCCTAACTTGTCCCAAGCGAATAAAAGCGGCAGTCTATTTCCAAGCACTGAATTTGCATTTAAGGGTCAACTATCACTTGGACCCTTTTATAACTTTGTTTTAATTCTAGCTTTTGTCTGTTTGTTCGGTACCTTTATCTGTATTTGCTTTCTTTACTAGTACGTTTACTTTATGTTGAAATTTATCTCTGGCTTTTGCCATGATCCCTTTTATAACGGCGCCGATGATGAAGTAATTGAACGCCCTTAAAACTATACCGCCACCACCACCCCTGCCGCCGCCGCCGCCGCCGCCGCCACCGCCACCATCACCATCACCAAAGGGATGCCTACGAGTTTCGCATTCGGGAGGTCCCTGGTTCAAAGTCCGAGGTAGCCTCTATCATAAGAGATTTGCTTGCTTTTCCCTCGTCACTAGGGTCGGTATGAGAGAAACCTCTGCTGGGATATCCTTGCACTGATACCTCCGACGTGTGTCTCTGTGGAAGGGATGCTTACCTGAGTGGCGCTCTGCTGAGATGCACAATGTGAACATAGAGCGTTCAAACTTGAGTAGTGAACGTAGGCAGGCATACTTTAGCTATGAAGTATTTGTGTTACTTGTTTTGAAACATTTTTCAGTATTTTCATTTGACCTGTCAGTGGTGTATAAAGTTCAGATGCCTCGTAAGTTCAGGAAACTGGAGAAGCGAGATAAATTCATCACTGAGTTCGTCATTAGGTTTTTCCTGATGTGGATATGTTGACTGTTGAGAATGGTGTATAGCTTTTCTCCTAAAAGTTTCTCGTTTGTTTCTCGATTGCTTCTTGGAGGAGACCCGAAGCAAAGAGGTTATTTCAGTTCTGTACCTAGTAAGCGCCCCCCTCTCGGCTCTCATTTCCATGCATATAAGAAATATATGTGAGATGGCTGGGAGAAGAAAAAAAAGCCTTAAGATATTCGCGGAGAGCGCCCTTCTCCCATAAAATAGCCCCATTCCGCCCCACTTTTCCTCTTTACTGAAGTTTTCATTCAGTGCAGGTACAGAAGAAACCCCTCCAGTCACTCTCTACTGTATATATGTATAGAAGCACATTCAATATTGACTCATTAAGGCTTACATAGGACACCGCAAAACTCCACCTTTTTTTTCTTTCTCTCCTTCCACGGTTCATTTTCTCTCCATCTCCACTTTCTTCTCTTCGTTTTATGCTTCTTAATCCGCAAGTTTTTTGGCTCTGTGCCGAGCCCTTTGCCATTGGATGAAAAAAGGTAACGTTTTCCTTTGCTTTTACATTACGTGACTCCAGAAAGATCCTCTTAGCATATTTAAACTAATTCACGAGTTAAATCGATGGAAGCCTGCGTTATACCTTATATATGACATCGCTTTAATGAAATATTTGAGTATGAAGCCATGAAGTAAATTTTCATAAAAGGAAAATCAATAGATAATTATTGGTGTTCAGAGACTAGGTAATATTGCAAATGCGCTTTATTCAATTAAAAATATAAAGAATGTCATAATGTAACGATTACATAAAAACTACGTTTAATAATATACTAGATGTGAAACAGTACTAAGAAAATCAAGTATTTGAGGAGAAAACACACAATTCACAGCTGTAGAATGCATTCCGCGAAACGCTGAAATCGCAACAGTGTGACAATGGGAAGAGGTATTGTGCCCAAGGCAGCAGCGGAGTGTGGCATCCTTGTGAGTTGTTATTGCCGTTCTCAAAAGGTTAGCACGCGATATTTTTGTTTGCGGTCCTGTTACGAATTCAAACTCGGGATCTTGTAGATCAGGCCTGTCAAACATCACTCCGAGGGTGTGAAGAGAGGAGTCCACTCCTCCTTAACTGCAGTAGCACGCGCTAGTAGAACCGGTTTTCGCTTTGTTTCTCTTGTTTTCCGATTTGAAGGGAGGGGAAATATGGGAATATTTTCACACTTGGCGAGTGCTGTTTGACACGCCTGTTGTAGATGGTCCTCCTCCGATAAAATTCTTACCTTAACAAGTACCTGTAAGTCTTTACATCTAACAGCAACTCTACACAGAGCTCAGACCGATGTTTCATTGGTTCAGCCCTCTTAACTTCTGTAGGCTTTGACTTAAGAAACAGCTTACTTGCTGACAAGGAATGCAGGTTCAGCCGATAAAGGCAGTAAAACATCGTCATTACAAATGCATGTGCTTTCGTCATCCTCAAAAGGAGGGTTTAAATCGAAGGATACTTCTAAACATTTGTTCATAGAATTTACAAGCTTTCAAGATGAATTATCTCGGTTAGGTAATATATTTCATTAAATAAATTAAATTTTTATTTATGAACTTCCTTTAATTGCTATGACCGGAATTTAGGTAGAATGCCTTTTTAAATGTGTCAGATCTATCTTCAATTTGAAATTGAATCTGTACGAATTATAACTTTGTGACTGAAATGCCACAGTTTCATATTGCCTTTTCCTGCCTTTTTAAATATATATGCCTATTTTACGAAATAAATGGTTTTTATTGCCTTTATTTCATTATTTATCTATTATTTATTAATTATTAAACGTTTCCTTCAGGCACATTTTATTTAAAATACCGTTAGTCCGTGACAATGAAAGTTACTTCGCCGAATGTATATTATTGTCTTTAAATTGTACACAACATAGGCGTTCTTCATTCAGTTCATTATTTTCTTTGCAACAATGAGTGCTACCGCACAAATAAATGAATAGATAACAGAAAGCCGCTTGTGTTTATTTTAAAAGGCAATAATGAGTGCGGGTCTAACTTTGTTTTTCTTTCAGTTTTCACTGCGACGTTGTTGTAGCTAACAGCAAGATGCCGAAATTCAGTGTTTCTTTGCGCAGTAAATTACAAAGTTACGTTAATACTTTTGGATCCGACAGCAAAGTACTTAAATGCAATATGCGAGCAGTCAGTGCACTATGAAAAAAGTAGTTTATATCACAGTATATCGGCACAACCAGACACAAAAATTGCACCTTCCCAGCCTACTCGGAAGAAGATTTCTTTGCTTCCAACAGCAATTGCAACATCGAGTCGAAAATCCCAGTTTGAATTCGACTTACATATGTAAAGCTTTCCTCAGCGCCGGAATCCCTTTGTGGAAATTATAGAATCCTACATTATCACAGTTTTTGGAGATGTATACTAACCAATCTGTACCTAGCGAGTCAGCTTTGCGAAAACATTACTTAACCGAACGTTACGATGACACAATGAAAATCATTAAAGATAAAGTGAAAAATAAGATCTGTTTTAGTATTTATAACGCCTTTTTTTCTGCCTATTTTACCTATTTATAATGCCATTTTTCCTGCCTATTTTACCTATTTATAACGCCTTTTTCCCTGCCTATTTTAGCTATTTATAATGCTTTTTTGCCTGCCTATTTTAGTGATTTATAATGGCTAAACTTCCGGTCATTGGCTATGATTCTCAGCGTCCCATACTACGTATTTTGGGCGTGAAAGAATCCTTAATTTTTGCTCAGAAGCCTCTTTATCAGGCTTGAGTTTCTGTAGCGTAAATGTACGATACGATACCACAGGCTTTACTTCCCTTCCGAAAGAACCCATACTAAGGATTTTTACGTCTGCAACCTCGGGAACAAGAGGCTAACATGTTACTCCTAGACCATGGAGGATGACATGTAATATACTTGATTCATATAGTTATGAAAATATAAAGTTGACAATTCTTTTCGAAATTATAAAATCAAATGATCACCTTTTACTAATAAGGAGCTATTTCTATGACTATAAGCTATTTCGCGACAGCAGCCAACGAAAGATAGGGCTAGTCATATCGCACAGCGTTGTCCTCTTATTGCAGTAGTCCGGGACCCACCTTGAAGGATATTAAACTTCACGCGACCCACAAGTTAAACTAGTACGTACTAACTACTCATGAAAAAGGAAATATGGTATGATTATATGCATGTTAATTAAAAATACCATCATATTCTAATTGAGCAAGCGTTTTGTAGACCTGACGGGTCGTTCCGCGACACACCAGTGGGTCGGGACCAATAGTTTGAGAAACGCTGCTCTATTGGGACTTGGAAGCAATAAAGCAGGAACGGTTCCAACAGTTGCACACTCCTAGCGATTATAATGTAACGCAAATATGATACCATTACTTTTGGAGTTAGTTACAAAAATACTCGAATTATCGCATCATTGCAAACTTGAAATAATATTTTGGAATTGAATAACTTGTACCTTGGTCGTTTTCTGGAAAATACCTACCTCTAGAGTGGAGAGATGGATTTGCTGGTAATAGACCTGTAAAAATACCGTATAATACACATATGTGCAATGGATTGTATAACACTTCACTGTCATAGTACGTATGCAACAATTCGTGTACGCAACGGTCACCGTTGTGCATATTCGCCAGGCAAAGCTCCTTTCGGCACAGTGCGATCTGCGATAAAATGCTGATTTTTTTTTTTTTTTTTTTTTTTTTTTTAAATTAACGTCCTCCAACATTGTGTCATATCAGACGAATGAATCAAATGAAATGGGTGAAATGATACTCAAATGAGCCCGAGGTCCATGGAGCTTTAAGTTACCCGACATTCGTCTTCTCAGGGTAGGGAAAACCACGGAAAAAAACCTTACCCGGATAACTTACCCTAAGCGAGATTCGAACTCGCGACCTCTTGAACGTGAGGCAGACACGCTAACCATCACGCTACCGAGGCGGCCGTAATAAAATGCGGATGATGCACATGCACCGAAACCAGCAATTGTCAACAGATTAAGATGTGGATTAATCTTGGGAATTACTGAATAAAACATTGCTGGCACCTTTTCATTAGCGATTACCTTCAGTTGTTCAACGACTTTCTTGACTCCTCTTAATAAAATAGTAACAACTCTAGCATAAAATATTGTAGTTTTTCTTATGCATTTTCGTGGGATCTATTGTAATGGTTATTTGATGTTATTTTTGCTTTCTTTTTCCATTAATGAATGCAGTTATATTTCATTAAAATAGACTCAGTTAATTATTCTGAGTTTTGTTATATTAATATTTCTAGTTATACCTATATTTAAGTTAGTAACAAATACATAATTAATTTGTGTTTCCTTGGAGTGCGAGTATGATATAGCTGAAGTATTACTACTGGCATGACGAAATTTATATCTTTTTCATAAAAAGTTCATATATACCTTACAAACGTCCAGATCAACAATCCAACCAATTTTATCAAATAACACCACGTACTGTACCGCATAATACCAAAACCTACAGTTCTGGTTTTAAATGATGCCACAACTCTAGCAAGGAGTGAGGCGGTGTACATATCGGGGACTATTTGTGGTCTCCAATGTGTGGAATATACTTAAACCTGCAACGGAATATATATATATATATATATTAGCGTTTGTATTTGTTTACTTGTGTACAAAAACAAAGGATGATTTCGCTTTCCTGCTTACCTATAATTAACTGCAACTTTCATAATGTGATTAGAAGACAACGACGGTGCAGTTAAGAGAAACTAACCGCAAAGGAACTGTTTTTCGCTAAGGCACACAGAGCGTGTGGGCGGAAATTGAATTCTACTACTTATGCCTCACGGAAGTCCATTACACCCCTCTTCCACAAATGACCTAGCTTAATCTAATGGACTTGTTTACAGGAAACCTTGAGATAATGTGAAGATGTCAACAACCATCACGTGGCAGTAATTTAATGGAAATGGGGGCACCTCTACTGTTACAGAACATCCGTTAGTTATGAAGGATGGAAGAACGGGCTTCATATCGCAATTACATGCCTTAGGTCGCGCAAAAGATTTTGAATACTGAAAGCTTGAATGCGAGTCACTTCCCTCCCTTCAGTAACAGCGATATCTCATTGTGATGTTACCCGCTCAGGTATCACTAGAATGTGTATTTCACATGTCTATTGGAGAGTTCGTACAGTCACTAACAATTTAAAACACGCTGTTCCAATAACGATTTCACTTCGCAATGAATAAAACAGTTTTATTACATTTTAATTCTTTTACGCCCGGCATAATTTCGTCTTCTGTGGAGTCACTATCAATGTCATTATCAAGCCCCGAATTTTTACGTTCTAAAAAGTTATAATTGGGTTCTATCAGAATACTAGGATTTTATAAGATCTTATATGCTCAATTTAGGAATTTATAGGACTTTTGGAATATTGGATATTTGGTAAATCACTGAGCATACCACTGTGCTTATAACACTAATTTCAAATTGGAAAAAGTGACAGTGGACATACTTTGAAATATTCTCAGGTGTAAACCCTCTTCTATCTTCCGTTAAAATGCCCTTGAAAGTGAAGAAATTGCGTTCCACTTCAAATGCGATAAGAGGTGCAAATTTCATTTCGGCTATTTTTAGGGCTAAATCAATTATTTTTGCCCTTTTTCTTATAGAGAACGCGACCGATTGTTACTTCGACCTTGAAATCTGACTACGTACCAAAACAGGATTTTATAGCATGTGTTAATTGTTGGAACTCCCTATTATTAAAGTTACCCAACACCGTTTCTAAATGTTTACTTCAAGTTTTAACCTATTGTGGCATGTAAACTTGATACATTTCAGAAATGTCGTGTTTCCCTGCTATGTTGAAGTCCCTTTAATTTCGTAGCTATTTTCCAAGTGTTTGCCCATTTTATCTCAATGTATTCTCTCTCCAGACCAGGGTCTCTCAGGGTGCACGCACCGGTGCATTGCACACTACAAGGTGCAAAATGTGACTATGAAAAGTCGACCTAGTTGCAAACCTCCCTCTCACTCTTTCCTTACGCTTGTCTCTCTCTCTCCCTCGCTTTGTCGTCTCACACTTCCTCATTCACTTTCAGCGCTGTTTTTACCTCATGCGTAATGCTCACGTGGGCAGTGCCAAACTGGTTAATTTGGTTTTTAATACAAACCTGATGATCTAGAAAGCACTGGTACAAATTTCATTTTTGGGTAAAGTGCGCTTTTCTCCAAGATATAGAAACCCATTTAATTCTTCCTCTCTAGTGTTCTCTATGATTTCACCATACATTTCTTAGCGTACTATGTTACAATGTCTTTCAACAGATGATTTTTTTTTTTCACATAGGTAGTTATCGTACCATAGATTAGGCATTTGACCTCTATCGTCACGACTTAAAAAAAAAAAAAAAAAAAAAAAAAAAAAAAAAAAAAAAAAAAAAAAAAGGTTCCTACTCTAATTTAAATGGAGTTTCGGCATTCTCTGGTTTCTTTGGAGCAAGTTGCTCCATAATTAGATATTTCTATTGCACGTATCTATTTGACGGATAAGTAAACCGTCTGTCAATATAGGTTTTGTTGAATCTTCAGGGCGCAAGTTGAGCCGAACTTAATCGAGTCGCCACGATACACGGTGTAAGGAACCTCTGCACCTCGGATTGCACTGGTGCGATTTTAAGCTTTGAGAGGTCCTACTCCAGACATTCGTTTCATTACAATTAAAATATTATGTGCTGTAATGCTTGGACTGGAAGAGGAGGTTCCATCCCATTCCATCGCAGATTGCTGGATCCTCAATTAGGAGCTTTTTCTTCAGCACAAATATGAAGGCGTTCCTTTTACCCACCTCTGTGGTGTAGGGGTAGCGTGTGTTCTAAGAGGTCTCGAGTCTCTTCGAATCTCGGATAGAATGAGTTACCTAGATAAAGCTTTTCCAGGGTTTCCCTTATCCTGAAAGATCAATGTCGGATAACTCTAAGCTCTATGGATGCTGGGCTCATTTGAACTTCATGCCATTCATCGTCCGATATGATCAAACCAGTTATATGGTTGCCACAATTTTAATGGTTGTCGTATCGTTTCATAACAGTTTTTGGTCTTTTATGACTCACGAAGCTTAATTTAAAACAACTGTTTGGAAAATGGCTAGTGCTAGAAATGTTATTTGATAAACTGTTTATAGCTTTCCTCTCTCTTAATATAGGAAGCAATTGTGGAAACCTCAGGTGGAATGAATTGGGGTTCATAAGCAATTTACTCATTATTAAAAAAAGTTAATCTTCATAATATTAAATCGAACATATGACACTTCAATAAGTTACATGTCATTCTATATATATATATAATACATACACACACACACACACACACACACACACACTTACCACTTTCTAATTATAACTTGATTCAAAATTTCTCACAATTTCTATTTTTGTTAAAGTATAAAATTTAAAATTTTGGGTGGAACACAATTGACATTTCCCAGTATAGGCAAGTGTAAATAGGCTAAGGAAGGTTTTATACCCAATCGCCCTTAGTAGGAATTAGCAAAGGGCAAAGGTTTAGCTGGTTGGTCTAGGGCCTTGTCGACGACACCGTGCTGCTCTGCACTGCAAGATATTGGACTCTTTTTCAGCACTTCTGGCATTACGTTCCCCCTGGACCATGAGAAAGAGGGAAGGACGGGCTTGCCTCCACATGCTGAGCTATGACCATTCATGGGACTCGAAAACACACCTGTCTAATCCTCGGTTACCCGAACGAGTAAAGGGGATATGCTTAAAGAGCTGGAGTAGAGTGACAATGCCACATCATTAGCTCACAAGAGAAAAGAAATGGGCACCACTGGCACTGGACTATCTCTAACCTTTCATCCAGGATTAATGCCTTCAACCCGTTTATTACCGGCACGTATCGGTGATAGGATTGGTAGGAAGATTTTACAGTTACTGGGCGTGCAAATGAGTCAAACATTAATTTCATTCTTTATCGCATCAGGCAATCCTTATGATCATACCAAATATTACACTCAAAATGTTTTACCACCATATTGCTGCACAGGCAGACTCCGCTTGCAGTATTGCGTTAAATGCGGAAATTATGCTCTTCTTTCCCCTCGCCTATTTCTCCCTCGATTTCTGTCTCCTCCGTCTCCCTCTCTTTCTCTTACCATCCCTTCATCTCTCCCTCTTTATTATCACGCTCTCTCACCTTCTCAGCTATCGTCCTCACACACAAATCCTCCCCGCACACACACACACACACACACACACACACACACACACACACACACACACACACACACACACACACACACACACACACACTAGATGTTTCAAAATCCCATAATACAATTCTGGTATATTATCTAATAAAATTAAAATATAAGCAAAAGGTTTAACAGAATACATAGTTATGGGACATGCACAAGTCTGTAAGGCGATCGAAACTTCCGCGTTTCTCCTGGTTACCTGTTATAATACAATTAGTATGTTTTCTTAATCATTTACTTTACCAACGCAATGCAAATAATAAAACTTATCAAACATATTACGTTTAAAAAGTGTTTTGTTTTTCAAATTATTTTCAAAAGCTTCTGTAAATGCGACAAAACAATTTTAATGAAGTTTCGGAACGAAATTGTTATAAGCACATAAGGTAAACAAAACACCCGTAAACTGATAAAACTACTGCTGCAAATTAGTGTCGTTTAGGATCACATTCATTTAATAGATTCAGTGCTTTTGTCCTTAAATTGTATTTGATGTAAGTTTCGATATTGCAATACCTTTAGCAGCACACTTCAAAACTTATGTGGTTATTCCTTTGTTTCCCTTGCGCTCACATGAAGGTCAGTATACGCTGAAAGGGGTGCCCATTTTCTCGGCTTTCTGTAATTTCGTACTGTGATCAGCGGTAATTCTTTTCTTGGGGATAGCTACCAGAATTAACAAAAAGCACAAAGAAAAAAGAACTTTTTCTCTCGAGTAACTCACAAAACCCAGCTTAAATACATACATTTACGGAAAATCATACTACTATAGCTAATTAGGGTTTTATTACTACTGTCTTAGGTATACATTGCTGGGTCTGACTATGTGCATGCCAGCAGTTTAAACGGGCCCGTGACGGCCCCTTTCGGCACGGCGACGGCGGGGCAGACAGCGCCCATCACCCAACACTCCACTCCCGTGCGGCCGGCAGTAGAACGCGGAAGGCTTAGTAACATTATTCATTATTATAGGCATTTAATGCGTGTTTACATTTTTTTTCTCCCGAAATATGACTTGAAAATGTTCTCCATTGTGCCGCGAGACAGGCGTTATGCCCCTTAATAGGTTTGTTTCATTCACCCGTTATACCTGTTCTTGTGAAATGTTGGTTATTTCTTCCCGTATGTTACCTATGTTGCAGTTCATCTAATGTTCGAGGATTTGTTTTATATACCCTGTCTTTCAAAGTGCCCACAAATGATCTCCTTCCGAGGTCCCATTGCGGACCGCACCCGCAATGGAGTGTTTGCGGACGAGCGTTGTGTGCCCCTACGTCACGGTGCCGTGAGCGGCGAGCCCGTTTAAACTGATGGCAATATATATAAAATAATTCCCAAGAAAAATAATTATGGCAACAACGCATTGTCACATTACTTAACATGCATATTACTAATTAGTAGAGCCCGAACATTAGTTAAATCCCTTTTTAACTGGTTGATAATAAACAAAACATTATATACATATTATAGTCTTGATTTCAGGTATTTGGAAGTCAAAGAACCAGCTTTTATTTCGCCTTTTTAATGTTTATCTGCGTATTTAAATTGTAAATATCAAAATTATGCTTTCAGTTTTTCAATTTAACATATTTTATTACATTTGGGGAACTCTAGATGATGGACATCACTTGAATATTCTTAACGTTGGAATGTGGCCGTCTTTTGTATTGTAATGTTTGCTACCTAGCAAGAGTTGAGCATTTCTCTTTGCAGGTGGGTTATCCAGTATTACGTAGTGTGCACGAAAAAAGGAAACTAACTGGCATACGTATACTTTGTTTAGCTACAATTCCTAAATCCAGACACCATTGGAAATTAAACGTCATAGTAAGTGAATTTGTGACCATGAACTTTCATCTGATGCAATAATTCTGCTCTGCAAGGTTCTGAAAACGTAGCTAATTAGGATAAAAAGTATTTTATTAATCAAGAAATATTAACATGTTAAATCACAAATCTGTCCTTGCTTAAGAGAATGGCATAAAACATATAACTGCTTCCAACATACATTACTATATCAAGCAGACAATCGTAGTTTTCATAGATTTGTGCAAATCATAGTTCGTGTTGGCAGAGTCCAACACAAAAACATTTGCAACAATAACTTATGTGCAACAATAAAATGTATAATTTGTTAGACTTTTAACCCAAATTCCATTTATATGCCGCTTTAAACATTATTTTAAGGTCACTCCGGATGATTTGTCTTTGAGTCATTTATTCAATGGCATAGATGTTCACAGCTTCAGTGTTATGTTAATTCTTGGATTTGTTTATGTTGGGTTTTATTTTTAAATATTAATTTCACACATACCTATACCCACACTCTCACTAATACTTCCAGACTAGGGAAAATGGGGAATAAAGCAACATTCATGCCCCTAGCCAGGACTCCAACAAGGGAACTCTGAATTTATAAACTAGCATGCTAACCGCCACACCACAGAGGCAGTCAAATCAAACATTGCTTACTAAATATGTGTTTATAATCTTTACTACTTTATAATGCCTTTTTAAAAACTTACCGGGTCATTTTGATGTGTTACTTTCCTTTTTTTGTCTACCTATTTTGATTGCCATAATTGCCTAAACATCCAGAGTCCAATTGTTACCTAATTAAACATGAATTATTTGCTATGTGAAGGGATTTTCATTTTTCTACGGCTCCAAATTTACACATCTGAGCCTAAAAACCGGGTTTCGCTCACCTCCCAGTATTCCTAAAGCTATGAACGTTTTATATAATCACCGCTTCCATATTTACAAGACAGGATGATCCCTACGAGGGGGAAGGAAGTTATTTGCCTGCTCCATCCCCTTGAAAACAAAGAGGGAGAGTGAGACACCTTGGCCTATCAGCTTTATTGCCGGAACCCTACCCTCTGCAGAGTGCTACTCCACAGTGGTGAGAGAACTGCCTCTTCAACACACTACGGCACGTGCGTTGTCCAAACTCCAACCAAACCAATCTCACACCTTGGTAACCGAGCTGGTCATTTACTCTATGCAATGTGTATCTCCCCCACCTTGCGCTTATATTTACGGCAGAACCCCCAGCTCCGCTCATGTTTGTTACGTAACTCCAGAGACTGTCTCTCTTCGCACTATGTGCAACTGGCATACCTTGTGGTATTTTCAAAATCGGCAATAAAAGTTTAAAGATGTAAATACAAATTAAAATACAAACCTGCACGTTTTCATTATGCTTGTTATGCGATTGGAACTACACTGCTTCTCGTGACAATATGTCTACTTCCAAAACTAAGGGCAATACAAATTATTAATTGATACAAGCAGCAGACTTTGTATACCGTATCATTTAATTGTATATCTATTCTACAAATTATTCCTTAAAAAGCTTGTTTTTCTACCTCCTATTAACTATAATAATAACAATTTTCCAAAATGGTTGCATATGCTTCAGCTCACATTTTGCTGTAGCTACACATGAGCATACAAGACGATACTACAAGAGTATAATGTTTAAAAAGAAGTTGTTTAGATACATCTATGTTGGACTTGATATTATGAATAGCTTACATGTTCGAATTAGAACAATGTCAAAGGCTTAAAAATACTGGAAATGTGTTCTAAACAGCTAAAGCTATCAAAAAAGGTTATTTAGGTAGCAGAAATGGAAATGTTAATAAGCTCTATATGTTTTCACAGGCAAGATTTTTACTATCTTATGGTTTTATACTTACACAAAACTGACTCAAAATGAAAGTGTTCACAGAAAATTCCCCCGTTATTACTTGGACAGTTTTGTCTGGCCGTTTCCGTTGGTTTGGGCTTTGCTCTTTGCGTTTTCCATTTTAAGAAATGTTAAGTTTCAAATGGTGGCATACAATAGCAATCTTAATATATCTGAATTTTCTCCTGGTATATTAGTTTTAATTTCGTGTACTTGACTTCCTTAATTCAGTGCCCCTGGGGTTATCTAAATTGTTCTATTAGTAATTATAATTATTTAGTTTATTATAACTTCTGTTGACTATTTACAACTCAGACATTATTATGTTTGTTATAGTCTGTGCAGTTTATTCAAGTTGTTATAATATTTGAACCCATTTTAATCGTGGTAATGTACAAGTTATTTAAATGAGTAAAGAGTTGCTGAAATTGTTAGTTTGGGCGTAAGCAACCGCTTTGTAAATTGAATGGCTAGAATTCCGATTTGTATGTTATAAAGCGTTGTTCCCTGTCTTAGGTTTGCTTATTTACATAAAGTTAGGGAGCATCACCTGAGTTGGCACGTGCTGCAGGCGAGACAGGAGATATGCCAAATTTTCATAACCTAAGTGAATCTTAAATCTTTGTTGGTTTATGGAATTATTGCTTCAAGCTGTTTGGTCAGATTTTGCAAAGGTTATTACTTTATTGTGAAGTAACTTGTGTCTCATGTTCAAGCGCTGTTGACCAAGGATTACGTATATGAAACTCAGTAATCAACTTTAAAATTAAGGAGCAGACTGTGTTTGTATGTTTATGTACACATTTTGTAGGGAGCATCGTTTACCTCGTATTGGGTTTGCCGTAAACTCGTTCTAGACCCAAACGTTTACCATGAACGGCCTCCTCCATAGTAAATGTGAGTTAAAGAGGGTGGTGCAGTATAAAACATACGCATTATATTCTTATCTTTACTTATTATTTGTGTTAAATACATGATTCTCTGCGATTCAAGATCCATACACATGGCCCATAGTTACAGCAAGGTCTCAGTACACATATGTATAACCAAGCAATAGATACGCCACTGACGCAATACTTGTTGGATAAGGGTTATTTGTTTCCTTGCTGTCGAACGTACCGTAGGAAATCAAACGTCTCACTGATCTGCCAGCTATCTGCTTCTCCCCCCTCCCTGATGAAACTTTTTTTAACAAGGGGGAGAGGACAGAAAGCGAAATGGAGCCTTGGAAACATTGAAACAGATCGAGATGTAACATGTGTTCAAGCGTGTTTTCGATTTCAATTTCTGATATTCCTCAAAAGGAATTTTCCCTTTCTTTACTTGTAAGAAAACTCATTACTTTAAAATTTAGGGACAACACTGTCAAACTGATTCTCAAGATCAACAATTAGTAATTTATATGGTTTAATAGTTACATTTCTAACATTTGGATGACTATATCCGAATAACATTCAATAAAAGTTTGCATTTGAATGCTTAGGTGGAATAATGTTTTACAGAACAACGTACAGGTATAAGTAATTTCTCACATATGCGTATCGAGCAAGTAACGACGAATACCTTTCATGATTGGATTAACAGCTCCTGTATTAATTTATAACGTTATTGCAGAAAAATATACAAAGTGATAGTTCATAAAATGCTTAGGGATGAAATATTACGCAATCATATTCCCAATTTAGTGATATGAAAACTTAGGAGATGTTAAGATTTATAAAAACGAATTGAGGCTTAGGTTGACCCCGTAGCTCAGTCGGCAGAGTACCTGCCTCCTGTGCAAAGGGTCCTAGGTTCGATTCCCAGCTGGAGGGCGGGAATTTTTCTTTAACTACGAATATTACCCGTCTTCCCTAAATCCTGGAAGTATGAATGGGAGTGCGAATATGTGTGTGGATTCAACGTAAAAATTAATCCAGAGTAAAAGAAACCCAAAGATTAATATCACCGCTAAGCAAGTGAGCACCATGCATTTGTTCCAAGAGGTTAAAAGTCTGCGATATAACCTACGATGTTAAAGGCGGAATATAATTCGAATATTATAAAATGAGGTTTAAAATTTGTACTAGTACTTACAAATGAGCTCCATCCAATTACAAAACTGGAGTATGATTTATTAACATGATCCTTTAGGCATAGAACAGTATAATGAATGTAATCTTCATTTTGTTTATTAGTTAACTAGTGGCAATTCTGAGTTGTATGTGAAGGTTCTTTTCCTCTATCTCACCCCATTTCTCTCTTTTTCTACCAATCTGTCTCCACGATGCTCTCCCCTTTCCTTGTTTCCCTCTTCTCCATTTCAACTCTCTCTCTCTCTCTCTCTCTCTCTCTCTCTCTCTCTCTCTCTCTCTCTCTCCATCATCCTCATTCCCCGTCTCCTCTCTATGCGACTTAAGATGTAACGTTATGTTCCGAAAACCGGCAATAAAACTACTTAGTTTGGGTGTTAATACGAATTAAAACATAAAATATAGCATTACCATTCGCAACGCGGTTGTTACCTATAGTTTCTGTTTGATGAAAAAAAAGTGGATGAACAGCATCATGCACAAAGTTCTGTTCTATAATATGCTTCTTATGCGAGCATAATTATACACATAGTAATTGATTTTCGTAGATAAAAACAGAAAGGAAAAGTTGGTTAAACTATGTAAACATGATGCTTTTAAAATTCCGTATAAAACAAAACTTCACAGATTCGCAATCTTATAAACTTTATTATAAAATATTTTAAAGGAACAATAAGCAGAACATTCCTGTTTTTTATTATGCTTTCCCTTACAACCTTATTTGGGAAAAGTAATTAAGATATAATATGTATAGTACGTTTTCTAATGAAAACCCTACATGTGTTTGGTACGAAGTTTAATAGCAATATGCCTAAACATTGTGTGACAATAACAAGCATCACACTATACACCTACACATTTTAAAAATTATATTTTTGGGGTTACAATTTAATCTACTGTATCTGCTAATACATATATAATTATTCATCCAAAATCGAAAAATACCGGAAACGCTTCGGTTATATAGCGCCATTTGAAAAGTTATTGGAATAATCACAAAATATAGACAAGAATTTTGAAATTGTTTTTATTTTTCAAAATAGCCTCCCTTGACCTCAGTGCACTTGATCTAGCGATGTTCTATCTCAGTGATGTCCAAACTGTCTCCTTGGAGACGCTTACGTGATTAGACGCTACTTCTCCACCTCCTCTTTCAGTCGGAGGGTGAATCAACTCTTCCCTGTGCCGTGTAGAAGCACAACCGGGCAGTCACTATCCAGTGATGGACACAAACAGGCGATTCCATGGCAATTTCTAAGTCATAACTTGAATTTTCTGGGAATGTATTCAGAAGACCTCTTCATTCTCGATGACCTTTGCATAAATGGTAAACAGTAAGAGACAGTCTTACTAAATAAAAAATGTGGGTCTCATTAAAACATACAATTTATGTCATTATTATTATTCTTTTTGAGTTAACCATTTCCGATATACTCTTTATTATTTGTGTGAATTCGCCAATATTTATGCTTTTCTCAAATAGGAATATCTGTTTGTCTTTTGCCTCTTGGCCTTGCAAAAAGAACAGAATTTCAGAGGCATCGCATAGCAACCACCTCTTAAAACATTTCATAATCGCTTAAAGCCTACTGTATGCCCATCCCTTGCACCCGCAAGAAAATTAGCAATAAGATGGTTTCTGAAGCTGCTTATGTCGATTAAAATGTAGCAGATAGAGAAATAAGCATTTGCAAGAATAGTGTGTACAGGAGTGAGTGTAGCTCTACAAATATTTGCCAACAGTTTCTCCAAATTGAACTATATTAAAAGTATGTATCGCAATATGTTACGCCACGATCACTTGGTGTATCTTCTAAGGCTATACACTTCGACATTGTCACCAAATATTGATAGACTTTTTAAACGTAAGCAGTACTAAAGAAGTCACTAATGAACAGATGTTAATCGCATACTATTTGAAAGTACTTTCGTAAATCAAATGCAACGTACACGCAACCATCCCGCCAGTGCAACACAATGCACGTCTGAGTGTTAAAAAGTGGCAAAGTCCACGCAATGTGGAAGGAGGTAAATCCAACCTCCCCTCTTTCGCAAATATTGGACATCGCGACTTTATCTCGTCAAGATATCAGCTTCCTCCACGCCAGCAAAACGCGAGTATGCCTCAACTGATAATCTAAGTTCTTCATCGGGTGAAAATTACTTTGTACTAAAGAATTTTCTGAGTTAGGGGAACAGATGAAAGTCTGCTGAAGCTATATTATGGGAGTACGGTGGAAGTGGCAGCAAATCATACCCCCTTTAGCTCAATTTTGCCATACGTGTGTAAGCAAACATTACCTCGATAGAATACTACTTTCGTCTTTGCCAATTCCGGCTTTTTGTGTCTTATTTGGGCCTTCAATTGGTCCACTTTAGCATTATATACTCCGGTGATAGATTTTCCAATGGGGAAATAATTATAAACTGGTTATAATCAGTTAGCAACACACTCTTGGCATTCCAAGATCTTCCCGGCCGATTTATCATACGTTGCTTTCTTTGGTGTTGGAGAATCTTAGTGCTTCTATAGTTTAGATTGAATTCTGTTTCACGTATGTAGCAATACACCCACGTCTCATCATTAATTGATACAAATCGATTCATAAATTCTTGGGATTTCACTGAAAATGGCAGAAAACGTTTCTCAGATATTTGCACTCTGATTTGCTTTTGTTCTGGAGTCAGCGTTCGCGGCATCCATCTTGTAGACTTCTTTCATATCCAACTCTTCTCTCAAAATATGAAATGCACATACTCCAGTAATGCCCTTGGCTCTAGTTATTTCTAGCGCCTCCAATTAGTGATCCTGCAGTATTATGTCAGGTACTTCATTATTTCTGTTGTGGCAGACTTCAGTCTTCTGTTGCATGTATCACCTTCCAAGCTTTCACGGCCGCGTTTAAACCACAGTCCACTTGGAAATTGCACAAAACGATCGCACAAGGTCCCCCTAGATTGTTATATCTGTGTAAATTCTGTTGCATGCATACTTTCTCTAGTAAGCGCGAGATGTTAGATATTTGCCATGCTTCCTTATACACAGGACAGCTATGCCTATCAGGACTTTTGAGCAATCTCTTGTGTGATGGCACAATTGTCTCCATGAAATGCCTCGTTCCGAGAACTTTTCATATGACTGTCGCAATTTTAGTAATGTGTGGATGGATTTAATTTTATTGATTTGGTATGTAATTATATACAACTACTTCATGCTAATGACTATGCATTATATTACTGTGAAGTGGAGGAGGGTGTTACGTTACATGTTGAAACTAAATTATAACAATAATGCGAAGCTACCTTTCACAGAATATGATTCCACAAAAGTTAATAGGGATCTCAAACATGGCTAATGAAAACCTTTAACAAAGTATTGTTGAAAGTTTTATGCCACATAATAGGGTCACACTTTGATATAAAAGGAATTTTTCCATTGAGGCAAGTTTCAGAAACGTGAGTTGAATATTATTTATTAATATAATATCACTCAATCCTCATCTGCATAACGGACTGTCTTTGCATGTTCATCACGGTTGTTTTGTTTGCTGTCCCCTCGACGTGCTAGTCTAGGCACAGTGGTGAGAGTACCAATAAGAAAAAGGGAATGCAAAATAAACGTTTTAGTCAGCTATATTATTTATATGACTACAATTAAATTTAATACTGCCCTTTGGGAAAAGCAAAGGGCATTTCATTTGCAGTGTGTACGTTAATGATTATTGGCAAATATCTCTTGACCACCTATAAACATAGGAACATTCCGGATGATGGTAAGGGGATATCGAGGAATCCTTTGCAAGTAGGCAGTAGGCTGTATCTTGTCTGTAGAATGATACATGCTACCTTGAGGCTATGAACGTCAACATTCCTTTAGCGACGGGAACTTTCGCTAATAAGTTTGGCAAGGAATCCCTCTCCTGTTTACCCCCATAGTCTTGTAGATACGGCGAAACCCTAACCTCCCTTCTCGATCCTGTCACTTGCGATTACCTCATCGAACCAAAAGGAAAAGCAGGAACTGACACATTCATAGATTTCCCTTGAGTAGAAAGGAGTAGTATTTCTGGTGATAAAGAAGGGAAAAGGTAAATATTGAGAGCGTAGAGCCGCTCTTCCAGATGCACCAGCCTCAGGCTATCTTCTCACGGCTCAATCCCACACAACAAGCCAGCTAGTCTTCTTTTTGCTTACATCGTGCAGTGTGTGGTCCTCTGATGCAAACAATTCCTTTTCCTCTCTGTACTATACCTACCTACACTAATTATACAACTCCACAGAGGCCAAAACACTGTCATCAATTCAAACAAAGTTAACAGCATTTTGCTAACATTACAAATCTAGTCATTGACGACTGTCTATCCCGATAGGAGTTAAATCCATTAGGTCCTACTCCAGCAAAAACAGCAGCAGTCCACAAATACATATCAATTGCTTCAGTTATATTTTGCCATGTATATGGAGTAATTGTACTTACATTGACTCAAAAGAACGCTGAATATTAAATGAGTCTTTGAGGAATACCCGTCTGTGTAGGGGAATAGATACGAAAGTTAAAATGTATCTATATACATTTATTTTGTTTTTGCGAGGAATACATACCACGTTGTATACAACGTGTAAACAGCGTTGTTAGTCAACTCATAAAATTTAGCGCGTTCACTTGTGCCGAATCGATGTTCTAATGGTTACACACCTATACTGCTGTGTAAGCATTTTCTGGCCAAAAATACTGCTTCATATACTCAACAGCAGGAGCGTTGACCTCTCAAATCAAATAGTGTATAAATTCATACTAAAATTTCTGAATTTTAATTGGGATGTTATCTCTACTGTAAGTGTTTGCAGCTTTAAGAGGGCTTCTGTAGGTCCTGAAGGTGGATCACAAGTCGTTTTATGCGGTCTGTGTGGCGGATGTAATCTGTACGTGCTCCCTTCCTCAGACGTCAGGGCCAGGGATAACTTCCCACAATACACCGATTATCCACATCACTTAACCGTCCCTTAATGGTGGAGAGGGGGAGGCTTCTCCTTGAAGCCAGCGGTTTTTCCCTGGCACGGGGAAATGGATAATGTCTTACAAATATATCCTTCCCGTTTCTCTTCCGCCTCAAGTGGCGAGAAGACCATGAATTTTTCTACTGAAGTTATAAATTCCATATGGCAGTGGATACATATGCTATGAAATGGCGCACAGCTGTATCCGCAGCGTGAGAAATGTATCGTTTGAATCTTAAAGTGGAAAAGAGAGTTGAAGAAATATAGAAAGCAATTTCATATCCCCAGAATTTACAACTTTTGACGTCCCATTGAACGCTACTACAACGAGAATAAATTCTTGGCGGAATTGCACTCCTACTGTCGCAGCTTAGGCCACAAACTGCCCTTGCTGAATGATGGCATACATTCTGGTCGCTGCGGTGCTGCAAGAAAATGAGTTTAGATTCCACGCGTTTTCACTTTTAGAGAAAAGTCTAGTAGTGGCGAAACTACAGGAAAATGGCCATAATGAAACAAGAGAGAAAATGGGACAATTGTGGGAATACGAGACAGTGAAAAAGAGAAAATACACGTAATAGTGTAGTTAAAAAGAGAAATATTAGTGAAATAATGGTAAAAGAGGGGTAGAATTAAAAATGCTAAAACAAAATAAAAATGTCTCTATAAATATGCACCCGTTGTTCAAATCCGGCTATGAACTCACTTTGTCTAATCCCGTTATGCTTTTCGTCGTTCCCTGCATATTTAAAAGCACATTAGGGGGGACAAGACTAATTCAGTAGGGATTATTTGACAGGTTTCGAAATAATTGGTGAACGCCCATAAGGAAGCGCTTGGTCTACAAGAAACAGAATCATACGTATTTGGGAGAATATGGCATTCTCACGACGAACACATAAAGTAGGAAAAATCGCTTAGTTCAACTTGGGAATAATTCGTGTTAAAATACTGCTAAATTAGTCATATATCCCCATTCTAAAGACAATGAACCTGTTAACAAAAGTTAAAGCCCTCAGTTTTCATTTGAGACTGAAATTGTTTTACAGTGTGGCAATGTTATACAAAGGCAGCGTACAACAATTTAATGAAACATAATTTGCTACAGAGATATTTCTTTTTAGTCTTGATTTAATCAAATGTATATGTCTTAAAAGTAGCATACGTGTCAAACGATTTGTTACATCCAAATCAGAATTTGCTTTAAAAGACAACGAGACCTAAATTGAGGTTGTGTATAATTTTAACAGAAATGCGAGATAACAAGTTAAAACTCGTTTCAATTTTTCCATTTTATGAATATCAAACTAAATATTTAATACAAATTGAATAATTATTAGCTCACAAAACAGAGTCCTTTTAGTAATCGTAGCTTAAGTTTTACTGAAAATTACAGATTAATAGGTTAATAAGTATAACAAACAGAGCATTTTAAGTAAAGAATAAATGCTGAAAAAGGTTTTGAGAAGTGGCATTTAAAACTGGAAAGCATTATTATAGCATTATGCCCCACTAATTTAAATAGTCGCATGGAAATTTAAATACGGGATACGGAAATATTACGTACAAAACATTTAAAGATGAAAATTATGCTCAAGGATAGGAAGCAGGGGTTGCACAATTGAATTATGACACTGCATATGAAATTTGATCTATGCAATCAAATAGAACGAAAAAGGATTTCATAGTTACTGGCACCATACTCTGTTTAATTAACCAGCTTGTTTCAACTACTTTACAGTAAAGTTTACTAGCAAATCAGTGCACTGTGTCTTACTGCCGGAAACAAAGTTAACCTGAAGCATCAACCTTTTGTCATTGAATAGCGGTTTAAAACGTAAATCTGCATTTTGGTACCCCTTTTGCCACGTCTGTATACATTGTACTAATTTTGCCTGGAGTAAAAAAGAGGTCTTATGAGCTTCGTGTGGCCTGGAGTTCGGCGACAGATTTGGAATGTTCTGCATGGGAGCAAATATTTCAGAGACATAAAAAGCGCGCTTTGTGTCCCAACGAATTCCCTTCTGTTGGCAGTTCATAACTGGTTCCTACAACAAAGAGATGGTCAATCGCAATTCCAGGAAATGTGCTGTTTATTGATTCTTTAAAAGAGATTTTCATGTCTGGTCACGCATTAATCTTCAGATCCACGGGCACCAGTAACAGATCATTGTATGGAGAGGAATTGTGAACCTCCTCATGGGCCACCTCTACAAACTGCCAATTGTTTCTATGTTACGTGTTGCTGCATTCTTGGCGAAACAGCCACTTACTGTTACGAAAGCCATGTGGTTTGGGCATGAGATGAAGTGCCATACTTCTCTAAAGCTAGAGATCATCTCGATGGAATATTTGGCGCGAGATGGATTGGGCGTGATGGACCAATAGCACGGTTTCCGCCTTCCCCTGACGTGTTTCTTTTACTCTGGGGTAGTAAAGAAAAGCAGTTTACGATATGCTGTTGAAAACGAATGGATGTTCACATACCGCATAATGGTTGTAGAAGAAATCATTCAAAATAATCCTGGGAACTTCTAAAGAACGCCTTAAACTTTGCTCTGTTACTTTTCACAATGCCAACGTGCTGCGTGTCTCTTGTAACTTCAGATAGGTATAGTCACTTGTGAGTGAAAGTTTACCGCAATTTAGATTGCTTTTGGATCTTTCTGATCACAAACGCTTTTAAAATAAGAAAACACTTGCTATTTCCTAAAAAGATGCCTAAGGGTCTTTGGAATCCTCACTTTTAAATACAATATTTAGAAAAACTCTGATGTGTTGCACTCACATGACTTTCTCTACTCTTGTACTACCCATTCTTACAAACTCTTATTCCCATATCTTCTTTGTGTTAGTTAAGATAAACATTTGTACAAATTATTTTATTGGTTATTTCCTTGTAGGTGCAAGGGGAATATTAGATAAAGTAAGCTTTGAGCGATAGTCAAATCTTTTAAAGCTTTCAGATTCCGTTCTCTTTGAATACTTAACGTATAAAAAAATGAACAACGATGTTCCATTTCACGAAAGTTTTAAGTTTTCCGCAACTCACACACATAACATGGAATATCTCCGAAATGGTTCACCCTAAAAGAAAATTTATTGAGACATAAATTAACATCTACATTTTTTGTACAGTATGATTTCGTTTATCTCTAACGGTTTACCAGTTATGCAAAAGTCGTCCAGAGCAAATACGACTACAAGGGCTATAGTCAGAAAATTCAATATATACACTTCATTTGTCATCAAAATATCTCAAATCTATGGCATTTTAATCAAAATCATTAGAGCCATTTTCAAGAAAATAAAAATTTTCGAAAAATGTTCCATGTAAAGGGTAGTTTAGGGTGGGGCTATTTTCTTCAAAATCTTCGTGTCGCATTCTTGAAAGACATTAAACTTAAATACCAGCTTTGGTTTTTAGCCGACTTTTCGTATTTGAGTTATGCTGTCCACAGACACACACACAGACAGACGTCCTTTCTCTGAAAATGCTTTTTTTTTTTTTTTTTTTTTTTTTGATTCAGGTGTCCTCAAAATATATATTTCCGGTGAAATCTCGACATGGAATTTTTGGGTGGAATACAATACTTCCCCTACTTACCAGTAGAGAAAGTAAAAAGTGCTGTAATCACACGACTCTCAGTCCATTGTTAATTCTTTCTCTACTACTACAACGTCATACAGCAGCTTGTTTTTCAACATAATTCCTGCTAATTATGATAAATTTTGGTAGAAATGATTGCATTGTCTAGTTTGTTGTAGGTACACAGGAGCTTACAGAAAGCTGAGACGGTATTCAAATGATAGAATAGCAGGTCGCTATATGCTGACTTGCGTACTCTTTGCATACCTCGCGAGAAACCAAGGAACAGCCATTCAGCATGTCAAAATTATTCCTCCAGTATTAAAAAATTTAGACGACAAGAGCAAATAAACCGGACATGGTTAATGCCACGAAAATTGTCATAGGATATAAAGTATGTATTTTAGCACAAGCCTTTTCCTCTCTTCAATTAATTTACCATTTACGCATTTTCATATAATTAAAGAAAAACTCAATAAGATTCGTGATTTCACAGACTATTTACACAAAATACTCCGTTATCTGATTACCCTCTACATCCCCCAACTTACTATTAACAATAACCATTTAGTTTTGTGTAGGCGTGAGTAGACGGAAATAACACTACATACGAGTTTACTCGTTATACATTATACAACATTTCTTCTGAACTAAGAGACTTCACTGGCTTTTCCCAATAAATTCAATGTATACACCTCATTTGTGATGTAAATATTTTAAATAAAATGTATTTTAATCAAAATCATTAAAGCCATTAAAGAATCTGATGTGTTGCACTCACATGACTTTCTCTACTCTTGTACTAACCATTCTTACAAACTCTTATTCCTATATCTTCTTTCTTGATAGTTGAGATACACATTTGTACAAATAATCTTATTGCTTATTTCCTTGTAGGTGCAAGGGGAATGCTAGAATATGTATAGTAGGCTTTGTGCGATAGTCAAATGTTTGAGATTCTGTTGTCTTTGCACACTTGACATATAAAAAAATGAACAGCGATGATGCATTTCACGAAAGTTCTAAGTTTTCCGCAACTCACACACATAACAAGGAATATCTCCGAAATGGTTCACCCTACAAGAAAATTTATTGAGACATAAATTGTGTAGTTTAGCAAGATCTACATTTTTGTATAGTATAATTTGGTCTATCTCTAACGGTTTACCAGTTATATAAAAGTCGTCCAGAGTAAATACGACTACAGGGGCTATAGCCAGACAATTCAAGATATACATTTCATTTGTCATCAAAATAGTTCAAACATATGACATTTTCATCAAAATCGTTAGAGCCATTTTCAAGAAAATCAAAATTTTCGAAAAATCTTCCATGTAAAGGGCAGTGTAGGGTGGGGCTATTTTCTTCAAAATCTTCGTGTCGCATCCTTGAAAGACATTGAACTTAAATACCAACTTTGGTTTTTAACCGACTTTCATTTTTGAGTTATGCTGTCCACAGACTGACACACAGACACGGCCCTTTTTCTAAAAATGCTTTTTTTGGATTCAGGGCGTCTCAAAACATATATTTCCGGTGAAATCTCGACATGGAATTTTTGGGTGGAATACAATACTTCCCCTACTTACCAGTAGAGAAAGTAAAAAGAACGCATTTGTATGTAAAGAGAGTGGACAGATTTTCTTGAATATCTTCGTGTGGTATCTTTGAAGGATACCGAACTTAAATACCATGTTTAGTATTTATGGGATCCTTCATTTTTACTTTCTCTACTTGTAAGTAGGGGAAGTATTGTATTCCACCCAAAAATTCGATGTCGAGATTTCACCGGAAATATATGTTTTGAGGCACCCTGAATCCGAAAAAAGCATTTTTAGAAAAAGGTCCGTGTGTGTGTGTGTGTGTGTGTGTGTGTCTGTCTGTGTGTCTGTCAGTCTGTGGACAGCATAACTCAAAAATGAAAGTCGGTTAAAAACCAAAGTTGGTATTTAAGTTCAATGTCTTTCAAGGATGCGACACGAAGATTTTGAAGAAAATAGCCCCACCCTACACTGCCCTTTACATGGAAGATTTTTCGAAAATTTTGATTTTCTTGAAAATGGCTCTAACGATTTTGATTAAAATGGCATATGTTTGAGATATTTTGAAGACAAATGAAATGTATATCTTGAATTTTCTGGCTATAGCCCCTGAAGTCGTATTTACTTTGGACGACTTTTGCATAACTGGTAAACCGTTAGAGATAGACCAAATTATACTATACAAAAAATGTAGATCTTGCTAAAATACACAATTTATGTCTCAATAAATTTTCTTGTAGGGTGAGCCATTTCGGAGATATTCCTTGTTATGTGTGTGAGTTTCGGAAAACTTAGAACTTTAGCGAAATGCAACGACGTTGTTCATTTTTTTATATGGTAATCGTGCAAAGAGAACGGAATCTGAAAGATCAAAAAGATTTGAGTGTCGCACAAAGCCTTCTGTATTCTAATATTCCCCTTGCACCTACAAGGACATAAGCAGTAAGATAATTTGTACGAATGTTTATCTTAACTAACATGGAGACATAGGAATAAGAGTTTGCTAGAATGGTTTGTACAAAAGTAGAGAAAGTCATGTGAGTGCAACACATCAGATTTTTAAGTTATACTGTGCATAGGGACACGCACGCATGCATATAGACATATAGACATACAAGTACACAAACACAAGGACCCTTTAATTTCTTTCTTGCTCAGAAGCCTCAAAACATGTATTTCGAATGAAATCTTGACATTGACCTTTTTAGTGGTGGAATACAATAGTTTTACTACTTATAGTAAATACGTAGTAGGGAAAGTAAGCATGTAGAACTTGTTAAAAGTCATCTAACTTTTTCTGTGGCATCAATCATTTCTGAACTATTATTCTGTAAGATTATATTGGGATTATGTTACACGTTCCTGAAATAACAGTTGTACAATATGTTAAATAATTAAGGCAGAGTAGTAGATAGAAGAAACAAAATTGTATTGAAGCCTTAAGAAATCTACCAGTGAAATGTTAATAGGGAAAAATACAGAACCTACTCAAAGTATTACACGTGTGAGTTAGAGATAATACTTAAAACGCAAACGCATTAACATATTTCTAAAATAAAACTACTACAATTGAGTTTGGTAAGAAGTTAACACTTCCGCATATTCGTTACAAACCACTTTACATATGCTGCTAAACAGACCTGTAATTATTTGCTGATTCATTATTCCCAGGGGTGTAAATGAGAGATAATGCGTCTGTACAGCTTAACGCAGCGCTGGTATGCACTAAAACGAGCAGGAAACACAAATGGTGTAGTGAAACCAGAAACAAGCGGTAATTGAACTTGGTACTTTGGAACAAACCTAGTTTTGTCGCAGCTTGCATAGGGGAGGAGTCAGATAAGGTCATGAAACAGGTCCAAACTGGCCATGAATAAGGCACACAGCACCTTTCCACCGGATACACTTGACTGCAAACTGCATTTCCTCATGTAGCGTAACTTTGTTTCCAAGTTCCGTCTTTAAGAGCCAGGGTATATTGCAGACAAACCTAGTCTATAGTTTTAGAGTAAGAAATTTTGCAATTTTATGCAACTTCTCGAGAATGAGTTATGAAAGTATGGCCAGAAGCTACAAAATCTACTTTCAATATTTGTTTTTCCATTATTTGCAAGCATTTATGTTGTACTTAAAACTATTTTCGGTAAAACATAATACCATATATGGCAAATATAATTCGATTTTAATGATAAACTAATTAAAATCTGATTTGCTAACAAAGCTGTAGCTACAATTTTAAATTTAATGCTACTGTAATTAAAATAAAATTCTTACATTCAATTTTGGGAAGGTGATATGGAATGGACGGAATTTTCTGAGAATCCTTCCTTCCATACTTCAAGGGTTCTTGACACAAATTTGAGAGAGAGTATTTATTCCGTTTTTCGTTATTGAGCGGAGCTACGTTCCTCTCCCCCCTACCACACATACGCGGAACATTTTAAACCCATTTTCTCTTATTTAGGGGAAAAACGAATTTTCAATGAAAGCATTATCTTTTTTTTTTCTTTTCTTTTTTTTGGGGGGGGGGGGGTTGGGAGGGGGCGGGGGCGAATGCAATAGTTTCTCTACCTTGCATAGCGAAAAAGGGAGTAAAATTTCTTACTCCCAAAAACGCAAGTACAATTACAATTAGATATTTTTCTATAAAATGTATGCCAAGAGCATTGAGATTACATCCTTTATGAAAATTTATATCTTCTTTCTGAAGATAAGGATAAAATTTGTAACTGAGAAAACGCCTATAGCTAGAAAAGAGGAAACTGTATAATATACAGTTTTATATATATATATATATATATATATATATATATATATATATATATAATATTATTAGCCCACCTCTATGATGTGCGGGTAGCTGTCTGCGTCACATTCAAGAGGTTGTGAGTTCGTATCTCGGGTAAGTTTCAGATCTATGGATCCCGGGTTCATTTCAGCAACATTTCTCCATTTCACTCATCGCCCAGTATGACCTATCAGTTTAAAGATTATTAAAACTTAAAAATGTAAGTACTCAAGGCACACTTGTAAGTGGAAATTATTTGACAAATTTGAAGAATTTCAAAACACATCTGGAATATGGGCGTTAATAACGCAGTGGCTTTGGAAGCCTGTATCAGAGTTCATCGTGGTCTAAAGAATGTTATGTAAAAGTCTCGAAAAGTAAGCAAAAAGTGCGCAAGTTGTCGACTATACTCATTAAATACTGTATTCAGAAAAGAAGCGAAGATTTAATGGTATTTATGTGATAATTTACTTGTCTTTGTGTACCCTTATAGAATCCCTACCAGCTTACTTTGCGCTAAGTTAAAAGGTTCAGACAGTGGGCTTCTGATACATGTCAACTTAATGCTCTTGTAATGTGTAGGGACACCCTTGAATGTTTCGCATAATACTGCGTGCCTTACTGATAGAGCATGGCACGTTTTCGACATGGTATGGCGTGACATGTAACGAGAGATATGCGAAAAAGCACTGTTATTAAGAATTCATCTACTTGCCTAAAATACGAACAGTTCCCAGGAGGTAACAAAGCAACCCCGAACTTACCTGGAAAGAAAAAGAACAAGCATTTTAGACATATGCAAAATAATAGATCATGCTGCAAACAAAATGAATAAAATACGCACGAATTTGTAGTTATAATATTACATATTCTTACAAGAAGGAATCAAATATAACCAATTTTTTCTTTCCTCTAGGTACTGGTATCTGTCAGGCTGAAATACACGTGCAAAATAAAAGCACGTCACGGGATAATGGAAGCAGAAACATCAAGAACTAAATATTTAATTTTCACAATTGTTCTGCTTATACGAGAAAATGCATTGAGCCCAAATTCAGAATTATCTGCACTCCAGGTTGTCAAATAATTAAGTCTCTGTTTGACCTACATGTTTAGCCACCCTCCTTCCTGTTTCCTTCAAAAGTATCAGAATTTAAAAACGCCGGCTATTCAATGGTGCGCTCTCTTCGTATTCTACCTATAATTCCAATCGCTACTGGAACACTTATTCGAAATTCTACTTTGACTGCAACACAAAATAGTGCAAGCAAGAAATGGAACTCTTATTATCGTTTGAGAAAAATCTGTGTTTAGATTACCACTTTGGTTAAAACTGTGCAAAATTGATAGTTTTTAAAAGGACATCTTCCAAGATGTCACGGTTTTCATTTATATTTTCCAAGATATAGCATCTGTAATACATTTTAGCAAAGTTATTTCATTACTTTCGCCCGACTCTCCAAGAAAATCAACTGTCCCTATTTTGTGTCTTCTCATAGGCCATGATTGTCTCGGTAAGTATCTATACAAAACAAGATTAGTAACCTCTCCCCAGTGCATGTTGGTTCCAAAGAAGAGGATTTGGATAAACACCATCTAGCAGTATGTGAAGTTTCAAAGATCCAAGAAGGTTTAATCTCCAAATATTGGTAAGCCAGAGGGAGAGTTTATTATCAACTCCAGAGCATTAGATACACATACTTTCGCCCAAACGAACGTATTTTAAGTTTGTAACTTCTTACTTCGTCATGGTGAAATCACAATAATGTTCTTTCGTAATATGTTTCATAACCATGTACTGCATGATCTTTTTTTTTTTCTTTTTTTTGGTAGTGTTTAACGCCCCCTTTTACTACATATGGCACCGCAGGCGGTGACACTGATGGTACATGGAATGAAGATGGAGCACCGTTGGAATGGTGGGGGAAACCGGAGAACCCGGAGGAAACCCGCCCCAACGCCGCTTCGTCTACCACAAATCCCACATGCGGTTGCCTGGGATCGAACCCGGGCCGCTTCGGTGAGAAGCGAATGGTCTAACCACTCGGCTACTTCGCGGCCTGCTGCATGATCGAAGGGTGCATTGTCACTCCTGACTGTCGAGAGACAAGGAATCTAGCAAGAGCAGCACTCAAAGGTATTGTCGCGACGTCCGCAGGCAAAGCAGGACCAAGGTCAGGTATTTAAAGAAAGAAAATGAGGAATTTGGGCATGGTTGTACACTATACCCGGGCTGCTTAGGGACGAACCCTCTTCAGCCTAGGAGTGTTTTCTCCTGGATGTGTGCGCAGAGATCCTGGCTGGTGGTGCAGATTGTCGTGGTAATGGGTGTATAATGTTTTATATATGTATTTTTTTCTTTGTTTCTCTCTCTCTCTTTTTGTTTTTGTTTATTATAATTATTTATGTTTCTTTTGTTTTATTATTTTTTTCTGTTCTTAATAATTATTTTATACACATCTGGGTATGATGAAGGCGGATAACAAAGTCCCGGGTCCCACAATCATTCCCTGCCATCTCTACCATCTTCTGCCAAGAAGAGCATTGATTTGGCATTGTAGTCTCTCTTATTTGCTGCTACACCTTCCCTCGCATTTGTTTTTACTGTCGCTAGTTTTTGGTTTATCGGGGGTGCCCTTGCATGCACTTTTTAGAAGATTTCGATGTGCAGGGACTTCGTTACGAAAGGTCCGGAAAAGTCGCCGGTAATTCTCAAGGTTGGGGTACAATAGCACAGCTGTAACTTGCAAGGCCACGAATTGTGATTTAGTTTTAGAGGAAATAAATTACATAAAAGGTAACTGAAGTTGTCATTTGTAGCAGTATGTTCAAAACTCCCATCACTTGCAAGTTTACTCCGACATTTACATGCCATCAAAAATAAAATCATTATTCACAGCTGATCATCCTTTATGTTTTTGTGTATGCGGTTGATTCTCTCTGTAATGGAATGTTTTGGAAGAGTAATAATAACTAGACTATGGATTTTAAGGCAAGGCTCTATTTAGTTTCTTCACGGAGATTTGGAAGATAATCGTAGATATTCACAAATCATGAAAAATCATACCCACTTAATACCATGTATACCGTCTAAAATGTCTTAATGGGCAGTTTTCACTAATTTCAATAATTTTCTGTTTCTCCTTCTCTTCCTCTCTCTCTTTAAAAATGCCCACAAGAAGTATTGGGTCTCAAAGTTTACCTTAGAAAGTAGTAAAAGCTTCTTTCAATAAACAAAAGCCTAAAATATTATTTTATAATAATATGTTAATATATTTTACTTCGAATTGATTACACTAAGAAACTAACACCCTATTTAAACCGGAAGACTTAAAGGCTGTTTAGTGCAGAGTAACAATGTAGTAACAATGAAACATGATCCACTGCGGTTGGCCACCAACAAAGTTATTTTAAATTTCACTTCTAATCTTTAGTTCGATGTTCATTCTCTGTGTTGTATTTAGCTGCAAGGAGCTAAGCAGCACATTTGTCACGGGTTGACCAACACTAATCCACACGGCCCAGAATGGCGGATCGAACCAGGTCCAGTGCCTTGTTCAGGTTCGCGTTCTGGAACGCGTGTGGCCTGGCCGGTCAGCAGGACGAGCTCCACCACTTTGCTGGAGAGCATGCTCTAGACCTCATCCTGGTTTCGGAAACACATCTCCGTCAAATGTCATATCCCGTCTCCAGGGCTATCACTGTCTCAGATCGGACCGCGTGGGCTGCCGAGGTAGCGGCACAGCGATCTACAAGAAGAGAAGCGTGGTTCACAAACCCGTCCAGCTCCCACCACTTCAAACCCTAGAGACCACGGCCACCCCACCCCAGAGACAGTTCGTAGTTAACGACTACCTCTCCATCCACGCCCTACAACCCCATGTCATTCTAGCCGGGGACCTAAATCCCAAGCATCCGCGTTGGCATTGCGGTCCCCGTGTTCACAGGAGAGGCAACGACATCATCCACATGGTACATGCGGACCCTCAACTCAGAGTCGAGGGCTCCTGGCAACCCACTTATTACCCGCGAGACCTAGGACGGCCATCCGTCATAGACTTCGCAATCATCAAACATTTTCCATTTCATCTATCACTCACATTGGTCAATGCACTTCATTCAGACCATAACCCCGTGTTGGCCACCACTAACACCCGGGTTGCCAGTCATGACGTCCCGGTTCAACACCGGAACGTCGACTGGGACTGTGTCAACAGTTGCCTGAATGGCTCCATCCCTGCCAACCCCAACATCACAGACATCCCAACCATAGAGGCTGCGGTCTCCTCCTTCACCTCCGTCGTGAAGCGAACTGCCCACAACCTCACCATCCACACCCCAGCTCCCCTTCACCCAGATGTGCAGCCCTTGGAGCTTATTCTGCTCATGCGCCGCTCTTGGGCGGCTCGCAGACTCTATCAGAGGCACCGCACGCCGCATCACCTAGCGCTTCTACAGCGACTACGCCACGAGGTACGTCTCCGACTGCGCGAGCACAAAGTGCGCGAGTGGGAGGACGCGATGTCTCGACTGAACCTAGAGGATGGCGACGTGTGGAAAATCGCCAAGAGGCTCAAGAACCGGGGAGGGTCACATACCTCCCCTATCCAAGGCACCCAAGGCCTGGCCTACGAAACTCAAGCCAAAGCCAATGTGCTTGCAGAATACCTGGAGAGGACTGTGATGCCGACAGATGATCCGCAGGAGTTAGACTTCTCAGACCGTGTCCGTCGGGAGGTGCGCTGATACCTTCGACGACCACCCGAGGAGGCGGATCGCCTTCAAGTCATAAAACCCAACGAACTCCAGGGCGCACTCCGGCGTCTCAATCCCAAAAAGACCGCGGGGCCTGACGGGATAACCCCTGTCATGCTCCGCCACCTTCCATTCAAGGCCGCGCTCTATCTCACAAAGGTCCTCAATATGTGCGTCGCCCTCAGTCACTTTCCACGCGAGTGGAAAGAGGCGCGAGTGATCTGCATATTGAAACCAGGGAAAGACCCGGTACATCCTGCAAACTACCGCTCCATAAGTCTCCTGTCCGTACTCTCGAAAGTACTCGAGAGGCTGATACTTGACCGCTTGTCTCCCATACTAGGGGACATTCAAGCCCTCCCTCCCCACCAGTTTGGGTTATGGCCTGGCCACTCAACGCCCCAGCAGCTGCTGCGCGTGGTGGAGGCTGCTGCCCTGGGATAACAGGACAAGGCCTACGTCGCGGCAGTTTCTCTGGACGTTGAGAAGGCTTTCCCTTCAACCTAGCATCGAGGCGGAGTTCCCGAAGGTTCTGTACTGTCCCCCACACTCTTCAGCGTCTACGTGGCCAACATTCCAACCAAGCAGCACGTCAACATAGCCCAGTTTGCTGACGACGTGCTGCTATACTCAACAAACAAACACCCTCGCAGAACCTTCCTCCCCATACAGAGACACCTCCGCCTCCTCCAAGAATGGTGCAGACGTTGGCGATTCTCCATCAACCCGGAGAAAAGCCACGCCATACTTTTCACCAAACGCCGATTTCCCGCCAACTTCCCCACATTTACATACCTTCGAAGAAGGATAGAATGGGTGGATACCATTTCATACCTGGGAGTGAAGCTAGATAAGGGCCTGCTTTTTGGAAACACATCAACCACCTGCCGCATCGAGCCAGCGGGGCAAGTGCCTCGCTGTATCCCATGCTGCGGTCGGGGATGCCAATTCCTTTGAAGCTACGCCTTTTTCGAGCGCTCATAATCCCAATCCTCCTGTACGCCTGTGAAATCTGGGGCATGGCCGCAGGTTCCCATCTTCTGCGTCTGCAGCGTATACAGAATGGAGGACTTCGGATAATCTATTCTGTATACCGCAGATTCCCCTCGATACTACAGCATGAGGCCTCGGCACTTCCATATGCGGAGGACGAAATTAGGCGCCGGGCAACTAAATTTTACAACCAGATTCCACAACATCGGAGCGCCCTGGTTAGGTCTCTTGGGACTATAATCCCAGAGAACGCACGCGTGTCGATACCGGGTTCCCCGCATGGCTTGCGGGCACCCCCGGTAACACAGGAGCCACCCTATCAACAGCGCAAGCTGAGCTCCTTTATAGTCCTTCCAAGATAAGCTTGGAATCAAAATTCAAAATTTTAAACCTCCATATTTGGACCCATACACCAGCAGTGCCCAACGGAAGTTGCACACTGAAAAGCATCTGCTGAGGAGCATAGAATTGCTACCTCCTTACCACCTACAACCCAAACTTCACCCGGCACCCTGCAAAACATCCCGTCATAAAGTGGTTAAGCCCTAAAAGGGCAGGTACACGAATGACACACCTCGGGCTGTTCTCAGCCCGCCAGCAGCTCGAACGAACGAGAACAAGGAAAACTCTAAACATGAATCCCGGAAGAGGACTTTCGTAAGCCTTCTAGAAGAAAACCTTCTAAAGCTAACGGGGGACCCCACAGAATCTTCTTGGAGAGGAGAGTTCATAAGCAGTTCTAGAGGATAGGCAACGCAAGTCCATTGCTGCTGGCGCGTTATGCGATGGGTTTGTAATCTAGCTCTCGTTTTATTCTGCAGAAGAAAGCTGTAAAATTAATATGGGGCAACATCGACATTACCCTATAAATCACTCGCTCGTTTAGGTAAACTAATCTTGCCATCCATGTTTCTTCCGGCCTAGCTCTTTTATGTTAGAGGTAATATAGGTCAACTTACAGCTGCTTCAACAGTTCATGTTTATTCCACACGTAGAAATTCTGATTTGTACATACGCAAATGTAAGTATATTGTAAAACAAAATAGTTTTCTAACTACTATCCTTTTAGTTATTTAATAGTCCTCCAATTAACATTCGACAGCTTCCTCCTCCTGCATTTAGGAAAGGATTCGAGCATTATAAGTGATTATCAATCCTAATCAACCTTTCCACTCCAATTCGTTGAGGTCGATAATACTAAACGCACCGTGTACGTTTGAGTGTTGTTTGGTTACTAAATGAAACTCGTTTGTAATTCAAATGAACTTAATGTTCTTTATTTACATGAAAGATAAATGCAGTTAACATTCATTTTCTTTTCTTCTGGCTTCTTTTCCTGTGAGTAAATAAACAGATGATTTTAAATGTAATAGATGCAGCTGTCAAAAGATAAGTTCACCACAAACGCAGATATTGAAAGTAATATTTCAGCTCGTCCTTTCCTTGGCATTGTTCAAATCCGTTGAACTTACCTTGAAAACCTTTAATATGAAATACTCAAACTAATACTTTTAGTTTCGTTAAAACATTTTGTGGTTATGTCTAAGCCCGCCCTAATTCCTTAAGTGTCGCTAAACCAAAACTGAATAATTTTTTTGTTTATTTCTAAGCCCCCAAAGTCAACTTACCCTAATAGAATGCCTGATCAAAATGAATATCCGCAAAATGTAATTAAACTCTCAAAGTTCACCACTTCTTTTTATGAAAAAATGATTTTAAATGTAATAGATGCAGCTGTCAATCGAGAGATATTGAAAGTAATCCGAAGTGGCAATTCCCACGCACAATTACCAATGTCGATCTTTCGGCTGTTCCTGTGGGTTTTCCCTAATGTTCTTTTTTTCTATACCATCCTAGTATTGAGGCAAACAAAACAAAAAAGAAATTCTTCAGATAGTTCGATCCATTTAGAGCTTACGCGTGACTAACGCACAGCAATCGATTCTTTTATATATATGACGTTACCATGCATTATATTTATGGCAAAGGTATAAATAAAGTATGAATTATCTGTATTTAATTCCTTCCTGGCTGGTTGAATATAAATAACCTCTTCCAAGATGTTAAAATGCTGTTTTGATGTCTACGATACAAACAGGTAAGAATTGAACATTTTCCTCCTTATGGTAGCTCGGGCTTGTTTTAAAAGGTAAACATATACTGAACTTGCGAAAATGAGAAGGAAATCATGAAACGGGGGAGTGGGGGGTATCTAAAGACCGCCTAAATGTTCTTTTGTCATTAAAATTAGTTTCATCTTTTAGCTTCCCAAAATGGCCTAATGATGAATTAAATTTCACTCCTTCCACAGCAAACGCGGTTGGGGGAAAGTCCTTCAAATCCTAGGATATAGATAAGCATTTTTACTCTCCCTTCCACGTACATATAGATAGAGACGTATAGTATTGCATTCACTTAAAAACTCGATATCGAGATTTAACGCTGTCTGAATTAAAAAAAAAAAAAAAAAAAAAAAAAAAAAAAAAAAAAAATCTGTGCGTGTATGTCTACGTGTCTGTGAACACTATAATTAAAAAACTAGTGTCGGGTAAATACCAAGGTTGGTATCTAAATTGAGTACTTTCCAGGATGCGACAAAGAATTTTAAGAATAATCAGCCATCTCAAACTACCTTTCACGTGGATCATTTTTCAGACTTTGATTTTCAGAAAAATGGCTCTAGATTTTCCTTAAAATACCATATACGGGTATTAAAGATATTTAAAACACAAAATTTGTTGAATGTTGAATGTTTTCTGGGAAGAGTTTGTAAAGTACTACTCTTTAGGGAGGAACTTCACATAATCTTGCATAACTGATAAACGTAAAGCGTTAGACGAAGATCCATAGAAAAAAATAAAGAAAGAAAAGAAAAACAATTAGATATCTTTAAAACACACAATTTATTTGAAATAGCATTAGCCATTTCCGAGATACCAGTTGTTAATGGCTCGAATTGTTCAATACTTGAGTAATTCTTTTAAAACTGTGCCGATTTTCGGTTACTTCTCCCGTTAATTGCATGGAAAGAGATTGTGATTTTAAGGCCAGCAAGGGGCCGCGGTGTGGCCGAGGGGTTACATTATTCGCCTCTCACCAAAGTGGTCCAAGTTCGATCCCTGTGATGTGGAATTTGTGATGGACAAAGCGGCACAGAAGCAGGCTTCCTCCAGGTTCTCCCGTTTCCCCCACCATCTCATGCCACCAGTGCTCCATCTTCATTCCATGTATCATCAGTGTCATCGCCTGCGGTGCCCCATTAAGTACAAATGGACGTTAACCTAAACGTAAAGCTCCGGGACCAGATAATATTTCCAATGTTGTACTTAAACATCTTCCGCTTAAAGCCTTAAAAGGGCTAGAGGATACATTCAACGTGCTATACCATGGAAAGTTTCCAACGCGCTGGAAGGAAGCAAGAATGTTCATGTTTCCTAAGCAACATCAAGATTCTTCAATACCTGCTAATCACAAGCCAATTAGCCTCTTAAGTACACTGTGTAAACTGCTAGAAAAGATCACCCTTAAACGTTTGAATTCCTTACTGATTAAAAACGTCATAACTAAAGAGCAGGTTGGTTTCAGGGCCAACCACTCGACAACTATAATATCCTTAGACTCACAGAAAATATCACCAAAGGATTTAACACTAATCGATCTACTGGATATACAACGCGCCTTCGATACAGTGTGGCATGCAGGCCTACTCCACAAACTCATCAGCATAGGGGTACAAGATTCAATGATCGCGTTAATAAAAGATTACCTCAGTGGAAGGAGCTTTAGAATTTCAACAGAAAATACCGAATCCAAATTGCGCCCAATAAGAGCTGAAGTACCCCAAGGACGTTTACTCGAGCCCACGCTATTCAACATTTATATTAACTATCTTCCCCCATTAGTCAGAGTAGATAAACACATATACACTGACGACACGGCTTTAACCATGCAATTCACACAGCTACGAATTATACACCTAAGGCTTCAGAATGCTCTTAATGCACTGGAGCCTTGATTCACAAAATAGTGGGTAAAACTGAATGCTAGAAATTGCCAAGCTATCATTCCTACCAGACGGAAACTCCACAGACACAGGAGGCGAGACCTCCTGCCTCTCACCTTCAGACAGGAACCAATCGGGTGGGATACATCCTTCACATATCTAGGTGTTAAGATGGACGAATATCTTCCTTTGGAAAAAGCACATAATGCAGTGAGAGTACAGGGCAATGGCCAATTCAACAGACTCTACCCGCTTATTGACCTAAATAGCAGTCTTAAAATTACGTATGGGACTCACGCTCTACAAGACGTTAATCCGCCCCATCTTAACTTACGCCGCCCCCGTAGGGGGGCAAAAAACGCACATAAAGCGCCTCCAAACGATGCAAAACAGAATACCGCGACTTATTGCGAAACTACCGCCAGAAACTCCTTCGTTTCAGTTACACGAGGAGCTAAAAATGCTCACAATGGAGTAATTCATCAAACACATGGCATTCAAACTTTACACCAAAAAGAACAAAAATCACAACGATAATATTAGAATGATAGACGTATACGAAACTGCACAGGACAAACACCTCTGTCCTCTGTTACTGTTCGATCGTACTATTGGCATAGGCGAATCGTACATAAACAACATCCACGAATACCTTAACAATTTAAATGTTAACATTACTGGTCGAAGATGCAGGGACACACACACACACACACACACACACACACACACACACACACACACACACACACACACACACACACACACACACACACACACACACACACACACACAGTCAAATCTAGCAGCCCTCATATGTCCTTGTGCTTCATAGCCAAGTCGGTTACTGGGAGACGAGGGCTTGCCACTGAGAGCAGGCAGTGTGCACTATTTGCAACCATGCTATGGACAGGTACACGAGAAAATTGATGAAGCCTTTGGCTGGTAAACACTACTAAAGATCAACATAAGCACAAAAAAAAAAAAAAAAAAGAAAAGAAAAAGAAAAAGAATACTCTAGAGAGCACTCTAAATAGACGGAACCTTAGGGTGGATCAACATACTAGAAAGTTAAGACAACAGGAACGAAGCCGAAGGGTGAATCAGCACATTCGTTCCAGTGACTTATCACACTCATCTAGATTAGTAACCCTAAATAACGAGAACATCTGGCCGACCATTTACTAAACAAGAAACACCAACATTTACGAAACATGTCACCATTCACGGTACCCAAGGGGATTACGTAAGGTTAGTTCCCTGGCACTTCAGTCATTCACTCGCTGTTACTGCCACTGGCAGGTACTATTCATAGTACTCCAGAAATGCGCAGGTGCCTACTGCGGTACTGCATAAGTAAGGTATGGACCTCCTACATCCGGTGGGGGTTTTCAGTGATTAGTGCTGCATTGGTTCGAATCCAGTGCGGTGAGTCTCCACACTCGCAGGCTTGCCTGGGGTAGGGGCGTAAGTATCCTTTTCCCCGCCACAAAAAGGACGCTAAACACTGCCCAAAAAAAGCCACCATATAGCGTCCAGTTCTTAAACATTTGATTATCTATATTCCCCTTATATCTATAACACAATGTGCAGCTATTTCCGGAAAACATACTAAACTGTATGGCCGTATGCTGAAATTGAAACTGTAAATCTCCGGTCACTTCACACAGCGTGCCTTTTAACACTGAGCTACGACAGCAGATGTTGGCGCATGCGGTATATGCAACATTCTATTAAAAGAATTCCACCTGTTTTCCGTTTCCATGCATACTCTACATCGCCATGTAGTTAACAGCTCAGCTACAAGAGAACTGCATCTTGTTTTGTGATATTTAGTCTATAGTTCGTCATACTGGGTTAATATAGCCATAGACATCTACGAAGTGACAGGTTAAAATGGCGAACACGGCAGTATACATCTAGACCATGGCTGATTTAGTTTACATACTGACCGAACGCCTGAATCCTACCAACCCGCGAAAACTTTACATAAACTTTCCTGAGAAGTAATAAATCCCCTCAAATTACATTAACTTTTTTACTGTTTTTACTGATATAAGCTTTATAGCCACCTAAAATGAGCTATCTATTCTATAATAGCCCCGCTTAATTTTAGATATTTTAAACTATTGGGTATTAATCCGCAGTTTTTGTTTTGTTATTCTGAACAGATAAAACCACGTATTTGTCTTAAAGACGACGATGTTTGGTGATCTTCTTAGCTTGCTTTATCAATGGGTGTCCTTGTAACTTGTACCTAACTCCTTGTAAGCTTGTAAAGTTATTAAAACGTTCCATTTGTTACTTTTATACACAATTTATATCCAAAAGTCATTTATTCTAACTATAAATGTATAAATCCTTTGATTAGTCATCATAAGGCCTCATTATGGGTGTTGCCTTTCAGACTGAAGTATTCACAGATACTCCAGGACGTCATCATGCAATATTTCAAACTGCCTCGGGTTAATGGCGCATTAAACGTAGATCAAATTCGAACCAACCCCTTCATATTGTAACATAAACCGAAGGATTAAAGTGGTTTACACACAAACATCCGAACTATAATATTTTGAACAATATGAAACTGGCTTCCGCTACCACAAGTTACCTGGGCAATAAAGTACAGAGGGCTGTTTTTTCCCTTTTTTAACGTGCCTCCACCTACCTACCACACTTGCCATAGAGACCTTTAATGGACTTCGCTGTCACGTTTTATGGTACAACAAAATATGAAAATATATGCACCATATTTAAGCTTTATAAACTCGCCCCTTCCTCTCGGCTATAAGGAGCGCGGCGAACTTATAGGAAAGGGGAGTATGTGTGCCAGAGATCATTTTTATGGCCTGCTGCGTTATTCTGCAGCCATGAATTTCTGGTCTACCGCACCTGTCTGTGTGCCAAGTGCATAACGATAGATAAATAAATGTTACCAATTCCCTTTTTATTATCATCATGATCTTCTAGTGCATAGAGCGACTTAACTGATCCAACAGTATTTTCTATACCATATTGCAAAACAAAAAACAAAAGAAAAAAAATACAGCTTAGCTAACAACCTAACTAACGTAGGTGTGAAAAAAATATGCAAAACATTTAAGGTGACAACTTTAATTTTGAGAATTAGGACCAAAATTATATCAAAGTCCAGTTCTTCGTTTATCATCAGAAAATTGGATAATTTACAAGCTCCGAATTTTTATATCCCAATGAGGGTATTATTATGAAGTACCTGACGCAGATCTAAGGACCCTGGACTTAACCCTTTTCTCCATAGAAGTAAGTTAATATTTTCTTTTTCTCTAAATAACATTCTCCTTATACAGCCATGTTTGTCCAAATGTGATGTCGTCTGAATAGTAAATAAATAGCGGAAAATTGTGGTTTCAAATATATAACATGTTTATACTATATTCTATACTCATCATATAACTTTCAAAACCTTACAAAACACCACCACAAATGTATCTAAGTGATTAAAGGACGAACGAATGTCTTAATTTTGCAGTGCACTCCATTATACTCTCGTATATTTAACTTTCATTTGGCAAAATTCTTAATAATCACCTTTGCAAACATTATTATTTTGGCTCTAAACTCACTTGTAGTTTATATATGTAATGTATAATTTATGTCTACAAAATTCCTTTTTAAAACGATGACTGTTTCGAAATTCCGTAGTTTTAGAATTTTAATTCCTTAAGAAGAAAGGATTACAAATCTTGAAATTTTATTCCCTTAAATGGCCATTCGAAAATGGTAGTCTTTCATCTAAAGAAAGAGCAATGTAATTGTGCAGGAGATCAATAAATACGTCTACCAAGGTTATATGAAACCGCTGAAATTGAGGGGCACCCCGGATGTCGAACGTTAATGAAGGAAAACCACACGACAAGCTTTTTATTCGTCAGAGCTTCTCTGTGAGAACAAAGCGGCGGAAACTTGCATTGTACAGCGATGTGCCATCTGAAAAATCAGATTTTGTGTTGGCGAGAGCATAAAAACCCTAAATCAATCACTAGACGGATTTACACGGGGATGAATATGAGAGTTATGTACACACGAAAAATAAAAATTACTGACCAGAACTGCTGTTCATGACCATCCTTCATCCAGGTAATTCCCTACACACAGCTTACATAAAACAAAACTCTGCTAGCAGCTAACTCCCAACATTACTAATAAAACTGTAATAAGGAGGGCGGTTAAACTTTTATTCACTTTACATTTACACATTTCTGTTGTAAACAAATTTCAGAATAAAAAAATCACTTATAGTGAGTAGAGGAAGAATAGTATTCCAATAAAAAATTCTATACGGGAAATTCACGGAAATACTCGTACATATTTTGAGATTCACATGCATAAAAGTCTGTGTGTGTGTGTGTGTGAGAGAGAGAGAGAGAGAGAGAGAGAGAGAGAGAGAGAGAGAGAGAGATTCTTCTGCGAAATCTTGATTGAATATGATTTTTTTTTTAATTTCACCTATTTCCAAGGTTGCGACAGGAATACTTTTAGATACTCCTCCCATCCCAAACCACCCTTCACACGTAAAAAAACTTGTACAGTATTCATCATCTAAAAAAATGGCTCAACATTAATTTTGAACTAATACATTTGGAGTTAATCATCTACCTCAATTCGCTTCAAGGTGAACTATCTTATACATAACAGATTCCTCTAAATGGAGTATAATATTCACAAACGATTTTGACTAATACACCACTTGTGTAAGATATATGAATGACAAATATAACGTATACTTTGAATTTTCTGAGAATATCCTGTAAAGTAGGTACTCATCATTCTGAAATATTTTTGTATAATTTATAAACCGTGATAGACAAAAACTACCCAAAATTTGTCGCGGTGTCATGCAAAGAATATGGAACTTTAACCCCGGTATAATTATACGATGTAAAGAGAGAAAAATAACTAGCATTAGCATTAAGTGAACCGATATATTTTAATTAACAAGTGAGAAGAGCGTTTTTGACGATAGTCGCATATTACAGGTCTTCTCCAAAGAGATTAACTTGGTGAGCTGGGAGTACGGAATCCACATTCACAGCTTCACCTCTATTTCTTTGTATATGTTCACAGTTCTTGTAATATGTGAAAACTATTTACCTTTTACATTATGAAATTACTGCGGGACCAATGAGAATGTACAAAAGTTTAAAGTTTCACCTACTAGGAAGTAATTCTTACTCAACCATTACGATGGACCACTGTTTCACCGCCAAAAGGTACTTGTAGGCTATGCAGCATCTCAAGCATTTTGAAGATTACCGGGGCCAGATTAAGAAAATGGGACGTTCCGCCAATGTTTCACACCCTTCTGCAAGGGATTTTTTATTCCTTATCGGGAAACTCGGCTCCGCAAGAACTTACTTTACAAAAGGTAAACGGACGATTAACCATAAACATCTTATAGGTCATTGCAAATAATTTCATAAAGAAGGTAGGGAGTTAAATGAAATTAATTAATTAATTCGCCACTCATAAATTTTGCTATCCCCTTAATAGTTTTGGAGGTAATAAATACCAAGCGTAACAGGGTTATGTTCCCCGTACCGTAAATTATATCCAGGTATCTTGATAAAGATCACCGCCTGTGTGCGCTATGGCTATAATAATAAAATAAAAAATAAATTAATTAATGATAATGATGATGATAATAATAACAACAATAATAATAATAATATGCTATAGGCGTTGTCACTCTCCATTATAAATTACAGAAATGGAAATATCCACGTATGCAACTCCTATCTCGCCAAATGACACATAAGCGTGCATTAACTACATTTACAGACTAACTCATCAATAGTGCTAAATGAATGCTTTAATCAACTAAGAAGCTTTCTTTCTGAGCCGATATACCGTTTAAAACTCTAGCTTTCCTTGATCTTTAAAAAAATCTCATTTGTGTTACACTCATCCGACTTTCTCTACTCTTACACCAACCATTCTTACAAACTCTTGTTCCTCCATCTTCTTCGTGTTACTCAAGATAAACATTTGCCGAAATTATTGCTAATTTTCTTGTAGGTGCAAGGGGAATATATAAATACAGTAGGCTTTGAGGGATAGTCAAAACTTTTAATGCTGGTCGCTTTGCACGGCAAAGAGATAAAAAAGTGAATAACGACCTTCCATTTGAGAAAAGTGTAAGTATTGCAAAACTCACGCAAATAAGAAGGAATATCTCCGAAATGGTTCACTCCACAAAAAGTACCATTTACACATAACTTGTGTGTTTAACGAGATTCTACATTTTTTGTGCAGTAAGATTTGATCTGTCTCGTAAGGTGTACCAGCCATGCAAGTCATCAAGAGCAAAAAGGACTACATGGACTATAGCCAAAAAATTCAAAATATACGTTTCATTTGCCATAAAAACATATTAAAACTTAATACTTTAATCAAAATAAGTATAGCCATTTTTGAGAAAATCAAAATGTTCGATAAATTTTCCACGTAAAGGGTAATTTAGGGTGGAGGAATTTTCTTGAAAATCTTCATCAGCATCCTTGAAAGATATTAAACTTAACTACCAACTTTGGTTTTAACCGACTTTTCGTTTTTGAGTTTACGCACGCACGCACACATCCACCCACCCACAAACACACCCGTTTTCTAAAATGCTTATTTTTAGATTCGGGCGGGTTCAAAACATATATTTGGGTGAAATCTCGACATTGGTGACATTTGGGGTCCAATACAATACTTCCTCTACTTAACTATGCATAGTAGAGAAAGTGTTAATAGTTTATTTTGTTCGTGTCACCAACAAATAGGAACAGCTTTTTCTTATGTTAATGTCTTCAACGGCACACTTGGCGACTCGTTGCACAAGAAGTGGATTCTAGGAAATGACACGCACATTCCCGTGTAGCGAGTTGAAATCACGTCATTTTTCACACTAACCTTTGTGGAAACGGAACGGTTGTGTGCAAAGAATTCGCTAAACCCATCCTCAACTAAAATGCAGAGTGGCAGTGTAATATGTGATTTTACATGAAAGTATGAATGACTCGACTTTAATTTATGAGCACATCGAACCTCACAGAGAAAACAGTATAATATCTTTTACTTTGTTTACCACTTACCGTTGGTAGTTATAGGAAATCGGAACTCCTATCCATTCAAAATTCGATATGCAGGCTTCTCCGAAAATTCATGTTTTGTGATTTCCTGTATAAAAATAAAAACCCTTTTGGAATTTGGTATATAAGTTCAGCATCTTCCAAGGATGTGACATTAAGATTTTAAAAAATCTCCCCCTCCCCATTTAAAACAACGCTTTACCCAAAATATTTTCTTATTTTATTTGCTTGAAATGGCTAATGATTTTGATTAAAATATATTTAAAACACCTGGATGATTAACGAATGAACTGAAGAAGTTGAACACTGAATGAGTTTTGTATAAATATGTATTACTGGTAAACCATATGGAACAGACAAAACTTACTTCAGGAAAAAAAAAAAAAAAAAAAAAAAAAACGCGTAGAGCTCATCCAAATATACAACTTATGTCATCTTAGAAAAGATGTCCTCTCCCCCCTCGGCATGGGTAGTTACGAACATTTCTTATGACTTGCGAACATTGTGTTTTGCATTTTGATTCTGCACTCCAGTCTAGGATGACTAATTTATATTCCAAAATTTGTGTTAAAATAACCTGTACCGAAGTTGTATTGGATGCTATACTCTATGCGGTATTATGTAAATTGTAATGTGTAGCAAATGTCGTGCGAGAGTGATATTAGAGCTTCTATGCACTTTATCGAAGGAATTATTCCCGGCAAATTCTCTATCCATTTTGATCATGTATAGAAAGAAGTATCTACAGTTCTAAAGCGGAGACTTAAAATCCTAGCCCACCAAGACCAAATTCATAACAGATATCCCAAACTAGTTAAGAAATCATATTGAATTTTTATAGAATGTGGATGAATGTCTTCTAACTTCAGTGACTTACATTTACTCAATAAGTTTGTATATTAATGCGGATATGATTTTTACTTTCTCTACCGTTACAGAGTAAGTAGAGAAGATATTGCATTTATTACAATAAAAGGGATAGCTATAATAATGGCTGATATTAAACAAATAATTTGAATTGTTTATTCTAGAAAATTCGTTAACAAGATTTATTGAAAAACAAAACACGTTTTGAGACTCTCTAAACACAAAGGAAGGATTTTTGGAAAAAAGAGGTTGTGTCTGTGTACAGTATAACAAAACAAAAAGAGAAAAGTGAGTTAAATACAAAGCTTGGTATTTAATCGACTTTTCGTTCAGCATTTCTCAGGGATGCCAACCCAAAATTGTCCTATCCCAAACCATACTTTACATGGAAAGATTTTGAAACATTGTTATTTTCTCAAAATGGCTAACGATATTGATTAAAATGCCACATACTTAAGATATTACGACAAATGAAATATACTGGGTGGAAGGGAAGTCATTACATTAATTTAAACCAGTGATAAATCTCGGTATTTGGAACACATTTTGTATTTTACGTTTTTGTCTCTGCCCATTTTCAGCGGCAATATTTTAATTTTGTCGAAAACAAGAGACAAACTGCAACGTTGCAGATTGTGTGGGTGTCACATTCCCCAGGTCAGTACATAAACAAACACGCCTCACTACTACTTCCGCAGCCACGTGGCTCGTGAGTGTAAACATAAGGACATACAATGCCGTGTCTGCTACGTGGTAATAAATAAGTACATCTGAATTCTCCAGTAACGCATACTGTAACCTAAACTCACAATCTAAGGATATTGTTTATCATTTCCTTCAACATCAAACCTAAATCGTTTTGTACGTGATACTGCTGTAATTTAATAAACAAAACCATGTCTCTGACTTGTAAACACAAACAAAAGTACATTAATTGTAGACTCTTGCAAAGTATACCAAATGATATTTGTAACGCGACAGCAAACGAATAAATAATAAACCAAATGGTTCACCCACTTCACAGGTATTGTTCAAAATATCCACCATTTGCGCACCTGCAAGTCTCACACCTTCTTAACCAATTACGTCACACTCTAGCAAAAACACCCTCATTGTTGCGCATTTCCTCCGCAGCCAGATAAATTCGTTCTTTCAAAGATTCGAGGCCAGTAATTGCTGTTTTGTATATCCTGCTTTTCATATCGCCCCCGAAGAAAAAGTCCAGAGGATTCATATCTGGCGATCTCGCAGGTCAGTTGATGGGCCCGTAGCGTCCAATTCACCTATTAGGAAAGCTACGATCCAGATGGTCACGAACATTCCGAGTAATGTGCGGTGGAGCACCATTATGTAGGAACCACGTGTTTCTTCTGGTTTCCAAAGGGACATTTTTCAATAAGCCTGGAAGCATCTCTTGCAGAAATGTCAAATAATTAACCCCGTTCAACCGTTCGGGAAGAATGTAAGGGCCTATTAGGCAGTCTTCAACGATTCCTGCCCATACGTTCACAGTAAATCGCTGTTGAAAGTGATGTTCTCTGGTGTTGTGAGGGTTTTCTACAGCCCATGTATGGGTATTATGGAAATTGAAAATGCCATGCTTTGTAAACGTAGCTTCGTCTGTTGTCAGAATGAATTGTGGCATATCTGCGTCTTGTTCTAGGAACCAATTGGCAAAACCCAGCCTAGGGGCATAATCCGCTGTTGAAAGACAATGGACCCGTTGGATATGATGCGGTCGCAATAACTGTTCTTTCAGAGTCCTGAGAACAGACCAATGGGACACGCCGACCGTGCGAGCTATTTCCCGACTACTGCTGTTGGGTTGTTCGTCTACAAGTTTTAAAATGTCTTCCTCTGTGGCGACGGTAACAGTTCTCGATCGGCCACCTCCGTGTGGTGGCTGCACGCTCCACGTCCAGGACCCTCTGCGCGGTCAGCACAAACGTTCTTGGGTTTGGAAGTCTTCGGGAAGGAAATCTTTCCCGGTATAATCTGGCGGTAGCTGCAGCATCTGAGCCGTTTTGCCATAAATTAGTAGCACATCAAGGTACTCACGATTTGAAAAGGTTGGCATCTCATGTAACGTTTAGTAGTGTACGCATTCTTATCCACAAACACACACCGCGGGCTCTCTGCTTAGTACGACGATTATTCTAATAATGAATCAAACTTACAGTGGAGTTTTGCAGTCGCGACTGCAAAGCGTATAATATGACGTTGAGGGCAGTCCTGTTTTTACTGTGCCAGTGTAGACCAATCGCAATGCCAACAGCCGATGTCTTTGCATTCAGCAACCGGTTGAGATCCCTGACTAACCGCAACGCAACATTGTCGAGTTACTTCATGTGTGAATAAGCCCCCCGACCTATTCCATTAATTCTTTTAAGTGATTAATTATTTCGAAACTGTGTGATGTCCCATAATTGCTACCGAAGCTATGTCAGAAATAAGTTACTCTACGCGTCTTACAAGTAACAAACTGTTATCTTCATACATTCTTGTGGAATTACGCATCCAATTTGGAACAAAAATATTTATTTTTTCGAAATCGGCTAGTCAAAGGACAAAATGCCATTAGACTTTTTTGTTTGTAATACTTCTATGAAGCACGTATTAGAAGGAATGTAATGACTTCCCTTCCACCCTGTATATCTTGCATTTTCTGACAATGGTCTGTGAAGTCCTCTTCGTTCGAAATGACTTTCGCATAACTGCTAAACCATAAGAGATAGACAAAATCTAACCACATCAAAAACGTAAATCTCGTTATAGCATATACTTCGTGTCATTTCTTTTATATTATTTATTTATTTTGGTGTAGTTAACCATTGTTGAGATATTCGTTGTTAGTACTTTCAATTTTAAAATATAGGTACCTAAAGCTTTCTCAAATAGAAAGCCATTACTTGGTTGTTTGTTTTCTTCCCCTCTCGGTCACGCAAACAGAACGGAAGTTCATAGCCATCACTAAGAGGCCAGCTTGACTATCACTTAAGCCTATTGCATTCCCCATATTCCCATTATATCTATAAGGAAACATTTAATGAAATCATTTCTACAAATGTCTGTTTCGATTAAGATAAAATAAACAGAACAATAAACTTTTTAAGAATAATTTGTTGAAGAATGAGCAAAGAAAATAATATGAATGTAACACATCACGTATTTAAATTATACTATATTTTGACTAAAATGTATCGGTAATTTTCAACACAAACATCTTACCAATACCGAAGTAGATCCAAAATAACAGATTTTTTTAATCCTAATATGTAATTTAGTTATTTGCAATAGTTCATGAGAGAATAGGTCATTTTAACAGAATACTCTATACCAGTAGACTATTATCATGTTAAAATATTTACCTCGGTGTTACCTTTATTGTTCACATTAGCTTACAATGGATATATAGAAGGAGTATATCTTCTTTGTGTTGGTAAGTCTAGACAAGTAAGGCACAACAAACGAGAATAATTATTTTAGAAAATTTTAGTAAACTCCATTAAGTTTTTTATGCTTAATTATGCAGTAGTACGACACAAATGCCATGCAAAGTGAGAGCAAGACGCAAAGGATCGAAAGAAAGTGAGTGAGTGAGTGATTAGGGTTTAAGGGCCCGTCGACAGCTAGGTCATTAGAGCCCCCGAAAGAAAGTGAATTTAATATATTACATATATAACATATTGAATTCGCTTAGTGGCGAAAATGCTGTTTTAATGCATTATTTTAAGATCCGAATGCCAGTGAATAAAGCAATTAATGAGAAGTATATTAACCAGGACACAATGCAGTTGTAGAATACTTGAATGCGAAGCAATTTTTGGACCTAGCAGTGGTGCCATATTGTTTATTTCCAAGCACTACACAGTGTTGCCATCCTGTGCCTTCATCCTGACTCTCCATCCCTGATAAAAAGCTACAGAGAATTAAAGACATTGGTTAATTTTGTATTTCAGAAAATAATCATGCGGGAGCCGGGGATCGAATCCCCGACCTAGAGTGGTGAATTCCACAGATAGCCACGCAATCAGTTCGTCTATTCTTCGCTTAAGGCAGTCGCATTCCATTCTAATGATATTAAGCTTTATTGCTACTAACTTGGTAGCAAATTTCATTGCAAGACGGGAAGTTGGTAGCAGCATCAGCAAAATATTGCTTCTGTTTCTAGATATTTCTTGTCCAGACTTCCTAACACAAAGAAGATACAATGCTTCCATATATCCACTGTAAACTAATGTGAACATTAAGTGCAACATCGAGGTAAATATTTCAACATGATAATAGTCTACTAGGTATATAAAAGGATGCCTTTGAATGTGGATATTTAAAGGAAAACAGTATTAATTTTAGGAGGAATCATTGATAAAATAATCGTATTCCCTGTTTTATTTTGAGTAATTGTAATTAATATGATATAAAACATTCAGTTGTAAAATTTCAATCATATTGTAGCGTTAGTAAGCCGGACAGATAAATTACAGCGCTATGCGAAATAAACATAGTCCTGTAATTTGCTGATCTAAAGGAGAAGGCTTATAAGAAACATTTCCGTTAATTTAAATAACCTCATATTTCGCAGAGGTTACATAAACAGTTATGTGCGCTTAATATAAAAGCCGAAAAGCAACAAAGAAACAAGGACGAAAAACAAGCGCTTAATGGGGTGCGATTTAGAATGAGATCACCACTGGTGATTTGCAGTTTAGCGCTTTAGCGAGTTGAGCTATCTGAATATGAAATCCAGCCGTTGCTGATTAAGCTTACTTTTGTAAGCCTAACACCCAACACTGGAGTCATTTTTACTTTCTCTACTGGTAATTAGGGGAAGTATTGTATTCCACCCAAAAATTCGATGTCGAGATTTCACCGGAAATACATGTTTTGAGGCCCCCTGAATCCAAAAAAATCATTTTTAGAAAAAGGTCCGTCTGTGTGTCTGTGTGTCAGTCTGTCAGTCTGTCAGTCTGTGGACAGCATAACTCAAAAACGAAAAGTCGGTTAAAAACCAAAGTTGGTATTTAAGTTTAATGTCTTTCAAGGATGTGACACGAAGATTTTGAAGAAAATAGCCCCACCCTAAACTACCCTTTACATGGAAAATTTTGATTTTCTTGAAAATGGCTCTAACGATTTTGATTAAAATGTCATATGTTTCAGATATTTTTATGACAAATGAAATATATATCTTGAATTTTCTGGCTATAGCCCCTGTAGTCGTATTTACTCTGGACGACTTTTGCATAACTGGTAAACCGTTAGAGATCGACCAAATCATACTATACAAAAAATGTAGATCTTGCTAAAATACACAATTTATGTGTCAATAAATTTTCTTTTAGGGTGAACCATTTCGGAGATATTCCTTGTTATGTGTGTGAGTTTCGGAAAACTTAGAACTTTCGTGAAATGGGTCATCGTTGTTCATTTTTTTATAGGTTACTTGTGCAAAGAGAACGGAATCTCAAAGCTTTAAAAGATTTGACTATCGCGCAAAGCCTACTGTATTCCAATATTCCCCTTGCACCTACAAGGAAATAAGCAATAAGATAATTTGTACAAATGTTTATTTTAACTAACACGAAGAAGATATAGGAATAAGAGTTTGTAAGAATGCTTAGTACAAAAGTAGAGAAAGTCATGTGAGTGCCACACATCAGATTTTTACATCCAGTCCACAATTTAATGGAAACACAGTAAGAATGTTTTCTGCATGTGCACTGAAGTTTAATTTGCAACATTTGCCCGTTAATGCAGCAAGATTGCTGAACAGCAAGGGAAGCATATGACTAATTTCATTCTCATACCATCTAAGCAAGTACCCCTGAGAATTACGTGACCCTTCGTGCAGGTTTCACTGAAGTTGGGTATTTACTTTTGTGAGAGATAGTACAATGATAAAATGTGTATCAAGCTACAGAGGAAATTCCAATTTATAAGACTGCATTAAAACTTAAAAAGTCGTGTTTTGCCAATAATCGCAGTTTAGTCTATCCTTAAGGCAATAGGTCTTCAAGATGCGGATATCATAGATTGTCTTCCTTCTTTTCCCAAAGAAATAATTATATGGATGATTAGCTATTCGACAGAAGAATCATAAGGTTCTTTACTGTGCGTGTATTCGAAAGAAATAAATTCCTAATACCAGACCAACATAAAGTGGTAGAATAACTATCCCAAATGTAAATGTCTTGTGCTGTGATGCAAGACAATAAGGGGTTTAATTAAAAAACTCAATCATAATTAGTATACTCTGAAGTACATCAAACAAGTTCTCCATGCCGTTTCAACTCCATTTTCTTCGCTTGGAATCACAAAGCAAGTGGTTCAAGTGTGGTATAATCCCTTGGGGATCCGCTCTAGCGCATCACGATAATAAAAGTTTGCTAGTACCGAGCCTTCATTCCGAGTTCGATCAACAGATGACCGTGTCATTAAGGTGCTACTACCAATTTCTTTGGCGAAAGAGATGAGCTGGCGACCTGCTTTAGGAATAATAATTGCCCTAAGTAGGAAACTTTAACACGGAGGATGCTGTAAAGCAGTGCTATAATCCGCTGAAACCTCATCAAAGAAGTAACATCTCCGCTTTTTCCAACAGAGCAGTATAAACCTTCCTGATGAATCCACCGCGATGGACGCTGAACGAGATCTCCACCACTTCATACAGCTTTAACACCAAGACCGAACCTTACACTTTCAACATGTGAACAAAACTGACAGAGATTAAGGTTCAAATATATGGTTAACGCGAATAAAGTTTGATTTAATGTAAAAATGCAGGGCGAAATGCGGAGTTCTACCCAATGAATCGCACTTCCTCAAATGTTATACAATTCTGGATGATATTTTGAGAAATTATTTTCTTTTCTGTTTTAATTTCTGTAATATTACGAATAAGCTGATGAAAAATAAATTGATGGCTCGTTCAGAATTAAAATGAGATTAAACAAAAATAAGATCTGAAATATGATCTGAAGCGACGAACATATTGGAGACGTTCTCGAGCTTCGAGCCAGGTGTAGTGATGGAGAGTCATCGACGTATCGGGGGTGTGCATCTCTGCCACCAACAGTTCATCACTCATAACATTCACCATCACTTGCTACCAGGGGGCACTCAGGGCTTAGGTCATGTTTGTCCTCTGGCACTTCAGTAATTTCACTCGCTGTTACTGCCACTGGCAGGCAGCATTCATTTGTCACCACAGAATGCGCAGGTGCATCTATGCGGTACTGCAGCAATGAAGTTTTGACCTCAAGACTTCCTGTGGGGTTTTTTAGTGAGTAGGCTGCCCTGGTTCGAAGAACGGGTAGGAGTCTTACACTCGCATGCTTGCATGCGGTTAGGGCTGACTGACAAGAGTGAAAGGACAGGTATATATACTGTCCGCTAGTATGAACCTAGCAGAAAACACCGTCTATTCTGGAGGTTCAACGCTCCGACGGAATCTGTTTCCTGAACCGGTCAATCTCCAACTTTAAGGCCGGTTTCCAGGAGGGACCGAACTGCAATCCAGCATCCCGGTTCAGTGTGCTCTCGGAGGAGATGGCCAGAGTCTCGTTAACTCTCCGTTCCCAGAAGCGATTAAACAGGATTTTCCTACCCTTTCTTAAATGAACTATTATTACAAAGACTTATACTTAATGTAGATAAAAACTTTCAGAAATGCCTTTATTGGATATTTCGTTGTAGGCTAAAGGAGATTAACGCGACACCGTGAGTATGCTAAATTTATAGTCACATTTCATAAGAATGGGCGCTATGCGATGGCTTTGCATGACCACAAGAAGAAAAGGAGGGAAGAAAGAAAGAAAGAAGAAAGAAAAAGTAAGATAGAAAATAAAGGGAAAAAAGCAAAAATGAAAGAAAGAAAGAAAGAAAGAACGAACGAAAGAAAGAAAGAAAGAAAGAAAGAAAGAAAGAAAGAAAGAAAGAAAGAAAGAAAGAAAGAAAGAAAGAAAGAAAGAAACAAATAAACATATATAACAGCCGAAGAGCGATTTTCCTCTTGAAAAAAGTGGAAGTATTTGAAAACTCAAACTAATAATAAAGAATATCTCAGATATAATGAACGGCACAAAAATTGTCATTTGTCACATATTGCATACTTTAACGACATCTACATTCGTTTTAGTAGATTTTGTCTGTCTTTAGGTTTATCAATTATACACAACTCATTTAGAATGAGGAATGCACTTCACTGCCTATTTCCAGTAAATGCCAGATATACCCACATGTTATTTGTGATGGAAATATATAAATCGTTAGAGCCATTTATGAGGAAAAACACCACACACATGCACCAAAAACTAAAAATTCAAAAACTGTTACAGGTCAAGGGTGGTTTGTGGCAGGAACATTTGTTGAGGGTTAGTTTAACGTCCTTTAACCAGCTAGGCCGTATCGGATAATGAATGCAACGGGTAAAACGATGCTCAAATGACCCCGGGTTCCATAGAGCTTAAGGTTACTCGACATCTGTCTTCTCAGGATAATGGAAACCCCTGGAAAACCCCTTAATCGTACCACTCACCCTAACCAATATTCGAACTCAGGACTTCGTGAATGTGAGGCATCACAGAGGCGGGCTACAGTTCATTTTGTTGAACATTTTCGTACCGCATTTTTGGGAGATAAAATTGGCCATTTATCCCACTTTTCGTTTTAGAATTATGCTGTTAACAAACACACTCAGAGAAACTGGGAAACATACATACTCTCACACTCACGCACGCGCGCACACACACACACACACACACGCACGCACGCGCGCACACACACACACACGCCGCACGCGCGCACACACAGGTACATTTTTCTAAAAATGCTTTGCTATGTTCAGGGGGCCTCGACATTGAACTTTCGGGTCCAATACAATACTTCCTCTACCTATATACAAGGTATATAGTATGGGCATGAGCAGAAGACGGAGAGGACAATTTGGATCTTGGCCCAACGTGGATCTTTTGTATTCACCACCCCCAGGAGGAACGGATGAAGTGAAAAAGTCAGAGAAAGCTATAGGCGCAGGGAGACCGGCCGACAGAGATGCGCAGAGGTCTCTAATGATTCCAAGTTTGGGCTGCTCACTGTAGGCTTCCCTCTAGCGGACCCAAGAGAGCTGCACCCTCCTGAGGCATCTCAGAGAAACTGCCATCTGTTAGAGTCGAGAAGAACTTTCCAACAAGTAAGCATCAGCGCCATCCGTCTGGCACCGATCGACACTGCACAGACCCTAAGCCTACATGAAATATGAAAGGAAAAGTAAAATGATAGGAAACGAGGAAAAGGAAATTCGAGGCAGAAGAGAAACCACTTCAGTATTCGCCTTGCCAATCAGAGAAGGTGATGACAACACCATGGTCAGAGTGTCGGCCCTAAGAATCAGTCCAATACCTCTCGAGAGCGATCCTCGAATGTTACCGCGGAATCATCTCGCTCGGTTATCTACAATAACGTATAGTAAACAGAATAGGTGCGTTCCACCCAAAAATCTGATACCGAGATTTCACCGGAAGTACAGTTTTGAGATCCTCTGAACAATAAAAGCCTTTTTCAGAACCCCCCCCCCTCTCTCTCTCTCTCTCTCTCTCTCTCTCTCTCTGTGCGCGCGCGTAACTCAACCGAAAAGTCGTAACACACCTACTTGGTATACATGTAAGTTCAACGTCTACCAAGGGTGGGCTGCGGAGTGTTTGAAGAAAATCCCCCCCCCCAACATCCCTTTACATGAAAAATATTTCGTTACTTTTTATTTTCTTAAAAATGGCTCTAAGGATTTTTATTAAAAAACTAAGATATCAACACATCAACATTTATTTTGGATTTTGAATTTTCTGGGAATAGCCTCATTTTTTCCGAATGACTTCTGTATTATTGGTAAACCGTAAGAGACACGACAAAATCTCACTGGACAAAATCTCGTTAAACCACAGCAGAGTTTACAAATACTTATTATGTTTTCAAGTGGTAAGCGGCTATTCGCTTATTTTTCTCATGGTCATGCAAGAACATGGAATTTCCAAGCTATCACATAGCAATGCAATTTTAAAAAGCGTATTGCTTTATCCTGCTGTATCCTTCTACTTAATGAAATGTGTAATGAAAGTTTGTCTCTTTTAACAAGTAATGGATAGCAGAAAAAGCTTTTGAGTGAGTGCAGAAAGTCATGTGAATGCAACACACGAGATTTTTAAATATTCATCCTACGAAACTTTTACAAACATCATAATACAGAACAGCCGCTTTGACCGTTATTTTGTGTTAAAAAAGTCACCTATTTAAACATGCAACTTTGGCTTCCTTAATTATATATATCTTATCACTTTGGACTAAGATCAAATATCCAAAATAGCCAGCAAATTTTCGGATAACGTGTTATATGAATAGATGGGAAAAGAAAATTACCATAAAATCCTCACTAGAACGCATATCCTAAGCACAAGATAGCGTTAACATTGTTTTCCCTTCCTTTTACACGTGTAAGCAATTCTCTTCTGCCTTAATGGCTTTTATTTATGTTTGTATGCAGCTCCTAATAGCATTGGCGAGAAGCGCCTATTGTGTTAAAATACAGTATAAACGTCAACAGAAACATATGGATCTCGAAGCACCCTCTACTCAACCCTAACCCCCCCTTGAGAAAAAAGAAAAACTGGGGTTGTGTGGGTGTAGGGTTTTGCTCGACGTATTTATTTCTTACAATAAATTTCATCTTTCGCATCCCCAAGTTACGAAGGAACCATCCAATGTGCATATTAAACTCCATTCATCAAACTGACTGATACTGCTGTCTACACTGCTCCCTTTGGAATGCTTCTACTGGTATATACTTCACTAAATTAAGTTCACAAAACCCCCTTCCCTAGGCTAGCAGGAAAAAACCTTTTCAGCACGTCCAATTTAACCAATAAAATAACCTTTTGAGAGGTCATTAGAGATTAAATTCCCTGTGGAAACGCGGTCAAGTACTTGCTTCAGAAGTTAATGTTGAAAACCCGTATACCCAACTTACCTGGTCTCGCAATGCAGAAGATACGTTAGCTATCTAGGGGTTCGCTCTGTTGGAGTCTTGGAGATAAAGCCCGTTCCAAATGCCTTCAATATACGAAACAAAAAAAAATGTGTTGCATTCACGTGAGTATCTCTACCCTCTGTCGTTTATTTGTGGGTACGTAAACTATTATTAACACTTATTATTTTATATACTTCACTTCAATCGAGATAAAGCGTTACAGAAATAGCTACGTTACACATTTAGTTATGGAAACAAAGGGAATAGAGATAGTGAAATGTTTAAAAATTGAACGCTATATGTAGGCCTTAACATTCCACATCTATTCCATGCGATCGCAAGAAACAATATTGACAAGACTTAAAAAGGAAAAAGTAGTTAGCAATTAGTAATAGGGGATATTTCGAAAATAGCTCATGACAGAAAATTTGAAATACCTGAAATTGTCAAGTTTAAAGAAATCTACACTTTTCATGTATCGCTTAACTTTTGCCAGTTATACAAACAAGATTAAACACACTTCCTACCAAATAAAGAGGACTTCACTAGCTATTCCTAGAAAATTCAAGTTATACATATCATTTGTCATGTAATTATCCCTGCCAGACAGTATTTTAGTCAACATCATTACACACATTTTAGAAAAATAAAAATTTCAAAACATCTTTCATATATAGGGTAGCTTGGGGTGGGAAATTTACTTACAAATCTTCCGTTTGCATCTTTAGAAGATATTGAACTTACAATAAATACTGAGTTTATTATTTAACTGATTTTTCGTTTTTAGGTTATGCTGCGCGCGCGCACACACACACGCACGCACGCACGCACGCACGCACACACACACACACATTTTTACAATTTCTTTTCTTTTTCTTCCTTTTCTCCTTTTTTTCGTTTTTTCTTTCCAGGGAGTCTGAAAACGTATACTTCAGATGAAATCTTGATATCGAATTTAAATGCAATATCCCTCTAGTCTATGTAAAATTATGTCTATTAGAACATTCTAACAGGAATGACAATAACAACAATAATAAAAAATACTAACAACAATAACAATAGCAATAGCAATAACAATAACAATAACAATAACAATAACAATAACAATAACAATAACAATAACAATAACAATAACAATAACAATAACAATAACAATAACAATAACAATAACAATAACAATAATAACAATAATAACAATAATAACAATAATAATAATAATAATAATAATAATAATAATAATAATAATAATAATAATAATAATAATAATAATAATAATAATAATAATAATAATAATAACAATAATATTAATAATAATAATGTTTCAAAAATATTTTTTACTAAACAAAATATTAATTTTAGAGAATAACATTTTGAACATTAAAAAAAATAATTCGCTCATTCAACTTCTTAATTATCATCATTATCATCATCATTATTATTATTATTATTATTATTATTATTATTATTATTATTATTATTATTATTATTATTATTATTATTATTATTATTATTGTTGTTGTTGTTGTTGTTGTTGTTGCATGCGGCTCAAAGCTCCTATTCCAAAATGAACAAATAATTTTCTAAACTTTTGAGGCCTGACCGACATCTTGAATATCCGACACATTTGCATAGTAAAATGCATTAAATAATTAATAATTCAGAAACTATTCATCCAATTTGAATGAAATTGGGTTACCCTAATAGCAATACAATTACAGTAAAATTGGCACAAACATCCACTCAAAACTATGGAAATTTGAAAGTTGTCCTGTCCCTTAAAGACGAGTATTTTCGTTCCAAGTTACCAGTAATTTAATATTTTATTGAGCGTATTTGGACATTGATTCCCTGCATTCAATAAGCAGCATAGAGTTTAAATTTAGCATCTTCCAAGCATGCAACACGAGTGTTTTTCAACAAAGTATCCGCACTTCCTGAAAATCCACGTGTGGCACCATTTAAAGATGGTGATCTGATCACCAAGTTTGGTAAAGTATGATCTGAAGTATGATCCAAGTTTGGTATTTAACCGACTTCTCGTTTTTGTATTATGTATGCTGTTCACACACAGACACACACAGACACACACACACACACACACACACACACACACACACACACACACACACACACACACACACACAGACACATACACACCACGCGCACGCGACGACCTTTCTCTAAAGCACCTTTTTTCGATTCAGGAAGTATGAAAATTTGTTTCCGGTGAAATCTCGATATCGAATTTTTGGGTGGAATGCAGTACTTTCTCTACTTACTATAGGTAAGTAGCACAGAACTAAAATGTAATTTGTAGATTGTAATACATTACGTACAGTTGACATAAAATGGCAACACGTACAGAAAGTTGTGCGAGTGTGAACGTTACGCTCCCTTTTAGAGCAAGCTGTGTTCAACCAAAACACTCCTTTGCTGCTATGACGTGACCGCAGGTTTGGATATAATCGAAACCGATTTCCTCTCTACTGTATTGGTTAACTTAATAGTTTGGAGCAAACGCTGCTGACTCAGTAAAGTACTGGTCTTGCGCATTGAAACTCCACAGTTGGATTAAATGAACTGGTGGTTGGTTTACTATTTAACTCCAGGGCATCCTGATGCAAAGTGTATCGCCAGCGAAAAGTTGGAAACCCAGTTGCACCAGTTGCCTGTTTTTGTTGAATCAGTTGCATGTTTGGCTTAGATGTTACACGGTATAGCTAATTATTTCCAGAGCTATACAGGGTGTCTCAGAGAGGATTAAAACTCAAAGAGTGAATAGTACATCATAGCGGAAGCAAGCCGTTTTAGCACACAACAGCTCCTAGTGAGATAATTGCAAACGAATGGTTACGATTAGAGGAATACAAATGCCGATTTCTAACTTGCCCAGCTTTAAAGTTTTGTAACTCTTAAACGGAATGAGATATACTAATGTGATAAACTCCAATGACCTCCTGGGGTTACAGAGTATCGTTTACTCATTGTTCCAAGATCCCGAGCAAGGTTATATCTTTATTTTCGCGTATTTCCTGAACCAATTTAGATTAAGATAGCGGATATATGTTATTAAATTGACATTACATAAATTCTATTGAGTACAGAGTACCTATAGAACAGGTCGGAGTCGTAATTTTTTAAACTTGATTATCTTTGGGCATAGTTAGTGGTGCTAGAGAGCTTAAATAAAGCTTACGCAGTAATGCTTATGATAGAAAATTATTTCTAAAAATAACTGGAGTTGAAATAGTGTTGATTCGATCCCAGATATTTCAGACTTCTTTATTTTGGCTCTATATCCTGATCTATACCACCTAGATCAACTGTGTAAAGTTAATATAGTTGCACGTAACATATTAAATTGAGATTTTAAAACGTTTTCTTTCTAATCAGGTTCGTTTGAGTTCCAATTATGTGGAATTTATTTATGAATGAAATAACTCTTGAGCAAAGATGACTGAAGCAAGAAAATAACAAATGGCAAAGTATTTTAAATACCTACCTCTAACACAGCCTACAATACCTGTAAAAAGCGTTGTAAATACCTGCATCAGTAGACAACATACTCAAAAGTCGCCGAAAATAATGCGAAAGTGTTACAAATTGCATCAAAATACTGTAATGTCTCGCAAATGCCTAAACATCTACACTAATGCCCAAAATATCATGAAAAACAAACGAAATACCACTACCAATGTTGAAATACCTCTAAAACGTTCACAAATATGTGCATCAGTATCTAAAATATTCTTAAAAGTGACCTATGAAATTGCTCGAAATAACTTCAAAGGTTGCCTTTCTACGTAAGATCATGGGTTCGGAATCATTAGAATATGTATAAAAATCGCATCAAAATGACATTTTATGCTTTATAACGTCATTTAAACGGCATTCTTGTTCATTTTAAAACATGTACATAGCCTCTTTTGTCGAGGATACTGTCTGTGGTCTCTTCGCAGGCCACCATATCAGCTCGTGTTTCACATTCTCTTGCAATATGCGGCTGTTTAGATTTCCGTTTGTCGTTTTATCCAGCATATAGTGCCATATTAATGCTCAATTGTCACTGTGAATGAACCTCACTTTACATGTTGCACACAGTTTCCACGAACTCGACCCTTGGAGGCTGAATTAAAGATCCGCGAATGGAAATATTACCCAACCAGCTGGAGCCAAACTGCGTATTTTTTCCAACAGATTTTGAACAACGAATCTCAACAAAATGGCACGGGGATAAGACAATTTATTGTCGTGCAGAGATTAATCTTCGATGATTGTAGCAGTCTATAGACACTTCCTATGGAAACAGCGTAATACATAAATTATTCTGAATAAATGTAAACCCAAGATCTTGTTTTTGGTAAAAATTATTCTGGCGAGTACAAGTCATGGCGTAAATGAAGAAATTCGTTATATAGTTCATCAAACGAAGCTGATTGCCTATGTTCCTTGTATTTGTATCACATGAAATATGAAGTCCGTCGTACCTTTTACCATGTATAATAGAATACGTTACAGTCAGCAACACATTGCAACCCTTTTCCTCTACGTTAAATAGCGCTGTGTTATGGATTGCGAAAAAGAGATAAACTACTTGGACCGTCAAGCATAAACTGGCAAGAAGGCCAGAAAACGAAACTTGGACACAAGTTAGGAGCAACTATACCACAGCTATGCATTTGTTTGCTTTACTTGAATTGTAATGGTCACCACTGAAGAGGGAGCAAGCAGCAATTGAAAACAAACTGATATGAATGCGACGCAGCACACGATCTGTTCACACTTCGAAATGTTTCAAAAATAAAGTCGGTAATTTTAATGGCGCACTTACTTTGGTTGGATATTTCGTTCATCCAGAGAAATAGTTATGTCTACTTAATGGATGAGTAATAAATATACAGCTTTATACATATTTAAAATGATATATGTATATTTTCAAATCAAAATACTTGCATTTTGTATGACAGATTTACAACTCAAGTTATATCTATGTAATGTAAACCCCGCGCGACAGCCCACGAAGGGCCAAGACCTACCGCCCAGCCGCTGCGTCCCCCACCTCTACCCACTACAGGCGTCATTGGTGAGGTGCAGTACTGGAGGGTGGGACGTGGTCAGCGCCCCGAGTCCTCCCGGCCAGTTATGCGGTTTTCTAGACCTGGGGCCGCTACTTCTCCATCAAGTAGCTCCTCAATTGGTCCCCCGGGACCTAACGAGGCTGAGTGCACCCCGTGCCAGACCTCCCAGAGGGTATAAAATCCCCCTGCTGGTACCGGGGATCGAACCCGGGTCCTCCGTGCCAGAGGCAAGCGCGCTACCAACTGCGCTACGGAGGCGGTCAAGTTATATCTATGGTATTCATAACAGGAAGTACCAAATGTTCATTGTAAAAGTGTTCATTGACTTAAGTATTTTCACTGGTTCTTTTCTTCTTAATGACATACTTTTATGGTGCAAAATTAGCATTACAATGCACTACCATATATTTTTCTTAAGGTCTCAAAAGTGAATCACCTGCGGTTCTCACTTAAAAACTGTCTGTGACGTGAGAAGGTGTGCACGAGATCACACGATGTGATGAAAGTAAAGCGTAAATACTTGTGCAATTCATATACTTTATTATTCTCAGGTAGACTGCTTCCCTTCAACAGATATTTGGTTGCATACAATATGCAATATCGACAATTCATATATAGAACTCCAACGGGGTAGGACCCACTCTCGTATTGTGAACCACCAACGGTACTTCAGAACATCATCCATCTCTCTCCCATCGGTGTCCAATCTTCGCTGTCTCTTTATTACTATTCAATAAAGACTACCTTCACATTTTTAAAATGTACGGTGCCTCCATATAATATTCATCTACATTAAAAGAAGTGATGATAGATTCACATAACTCCCTACCCACTCATCTTACGAAAGACTATTTCTCAATCCACATGCTAATGTAGATATCGTTTTATTACATATTTCCTTGTAAGCATAAGAATACATAAGAATACAAAAGCTTAAAGCGATTGACAGAGCTTTAAAAAGCGTTATCTGATGGCTTTAAATTCTATGCTCTTTATATGTCCACAAGAGAAAAAACGAATAGTCATTTACCGTTTGAAAATAGTGTATTTGAAAATTTAAATCAATAACAAAAAGTTCAGATATGCTGAAGGCTACAAAAATTATGTTATAAATTGTATGCTTTAACGAGAATTACATTTTTCGTAGTGGGATTTTGTATATCAGTCGTGCTAATCGAGGGCACACGAGGTTTAACCCATCCTCCTGCATAGTTCTTTGGAGCTTCTAGCGTCCAAGGAGTTTCCGTTCTTTTAGCACTGTGCCCCCACGAAGTCCGACCACCCGCAACATGCGGTGGTGGAGGGGGGTGTACAATGCCACCGCAGTCACAAATTGGCGTCCCTGGTCAATTTAGTCATCGTAATAACTGCGTTACATCGGTATTCTTGATACAGATGATTACAGGTGCCAAAATGTTATCTCAGACTGTCGTTTCCATGTGTCTAGCAAAACCTCTGATTGCCTGAAGATTTCTGGATCGCATTATCACTGTCACTGTGAATTCAAGTCCATCGGTCTGCGCTTTTAGGAGTTTTGGTTTAATCTTTTTAATTAAAGTGAAACAGTTTATGTACTGGTTACTCAGAGACCTCACAAGTTTGTATCATATATGTACCTATATTTGTAACTGTTTGCGCTGTAACACAACAGCCTCATCTCTACAATGAAAGCGATGTTCGAATTTTGGTGTTTATGAGAAGTTGGAGGACTGTTACTTTGGATCTGTATAGCTGCATGGTGATTATTTTTGGAACGGTTCCATTGTAGGTACAGATTCAACACAGGTACAATATTATTTTTCCTACCTTTATTCAAGGATGGCTACATCGAGTGTTATGGAACTTAGTATATTTGGTCCTATTTAGAGAATAGGTTAGTATGACATTTTAGTTATTTTTCTGAAGTGGAAATGCACATGGGATATTAAATTATGTCAATATTGAGCTTTGAAAATATTACATTAATAGTTTATAAGCCGAATATTGACACGTTTGTTATTACACATTTTAAAAAATGAATATCTAAGACAATATACAAAATTGTCCGTATTATTACGTGTCCTTTTCTTGCACATTCAGACCGGAGCTGGCTTAAATTAGGTAAAAATGTGTCTATCCCCTCAACAGTGTTTCTGCCTGCCAGCATATCGTTGCATGCGCTTCTAGATCAAAATTTGTGTCAGTGCTGTCAATGTACTAATGTTAAGCAACTGTCTCTAGTTAAATTCATTTATGTACCAATTTTAAGTCCCATCTGCCACAACATTTCTACTTAGAATAGTACGCTTATATAAAGAAATACCAATGTGGTGGTGTTTTCTGGAACGTTAGCTTACGATTATGTAAGCAACTGCGTACTACATTCCACAAGATATCGGGTAATTTGTTTCGTGCATGAATTGAAATGAGATTACTGAAAATGTCTGATACTAAGAAATTTCACAGCGAGTACCCTCGGCAACTTATAACAGAAAACAAATCAAAATTCTTGGCGTAATTCTCCAGAGCTTCTTATGGCATTTCTGCATTACTGTAATAAAAATACTCGAGCAGAAATTGCATATTTTATCCGAAAAAATATATACCTTCAAGAGAGGGAGAAAAAACACCAAGACATTTTCCAATATCCCGAAAAATTACGACTATTTCTTGCTTTTATCTGCACCACACCCCTGCCAACACCGATTTCTGGAAGATCTTATTTGTTTCTGAAAGGGAGAAAAGAGCAGGGGAAATAGAAAGGGGAGAGGAGCCGCAAATTGAAAAAGAGGCTTTCTATGGTTTACAGATATTCCATGGCGTCAAAACTAAATCTGCCTCTTGGAACGAGGAAGAAGAATGGTGGCGGGGGGGGGGGGGCGGGGGGGAGGGGGGGGGGGAGATATAGAACATCAACTTTTTCTCAGAGTGTAAAGTTTTTTCATCTCTACGCTCTTCACGTCAATATTCAATTACTGCTGTTTTCTTCCGGGTGCATTGTTTTAAACTGTTCTTTTCTTCGCTTCTTACATTCTCGTGGGAGTTTAAGTGAACAGAAAGAGAATTTCTTAACATAAACTTCGCTGCTTGTTAAGTATAATCATTGACTGAGATAACCGGAAAGCCTCTGCCTCTCTCTCTCTCTCTCTCTCTCTCTCTCTCTCTCTCTGTGTGTGTGTGTGTGTGTGTGTGTGTGTGTGTGTTTGCATGCGCTCTCTCTCTCTCTCTTCCTCTCTTTCTGCCTCTCTGTTCAACTGTCAATTATGACAAAAATGACAAACAGCACATATCTTTCCACTTATAGCATTTCAAGAGAATAGAATTTTCCTTGTTTATTTTATTCGCCGCATGAATTTGAATCGAATTTATTTCTTTTAACGGACAAGCGCAAGATAATGGCATGACAAGGTAACTTTTATTTTGTCTGCGTTTACTTACGATGGATAGAGGAAGTGTTACATCCCACCCAAAGAAGTCCGATATAATACATAATTCTGGTAAATATCGCTGTGTGCGACTGAGTGAGTGAATAGTATAACATAATACTGTAAGTCAGGATTTTAGGGGTATAACTGCAGATACTTCAATTGGTAACCGAGGACAGTGTAATGAATAACATTACACCAATAGCTACTTCATTTGCAGACTAGTACCTTTAGTTAATAGAGTATTATGTTTTCAGGTTAGTTGTTAACTCCAAGTAAGCGTGGTTCACTCAAGTCATAGGACGAACCACCGCGGGCAGGGCCTCGCGATAACGACTGTCGGGGTCACTCTCATGCAACTAATAACCAGATAACGATTCCTGGACATCGATGTGAGAGAGCGAGGACCTATAAGAAAATACGGTACATGAATTGCACATCAAGCATTTAGGCTTTGCCTCCATCACATCATGTGACCTCACGCACACCTTCTCGTAATACAGTGTTAAGTGAAAACTACCGGAGATTTATTTTTGAGACATTTAGAAAATATATTGTAGTACACTATAATGCTAATCCTGCAACCACAAAAACGCATATCATGAAGAACAAACAGACCACTAAAAACAGACAAAGAATGCTGTATTTTACAATGCAGATCTGGTATTTCAATTGTGAATTCTATACATATACGTTTGCCTCATAACATAGAAGTATTTTGATTTGAAAATATGCATAATATATAATTTTAAGTATAAAAATGTATTATTCATCAATTAATTATATACACACTATCTCTCTAGACGGGCGAAATATCCAACCAAGGTAAGTGCGCCATGAAAGTGATCGACTTATTTTTTAAACATTTTGAAGTGTGCACAGTCAGGTGCTACTCGGGTGTTGTATAGAATTCACATCGGTTTGTTTTGACTAGTTTGCTTCCTCTGCCCACTGACTCTGACAACCTATGGTATAGTTACACCTAATCTGTGTCCAAATTTCACTGCCTCCATTAACAAATGGAGGAATCAGTCACGGTTCTTACGTGCTCAAATATTCATTGTTTGTGTTATCTACAGCTTACATTTCCGAACAGAAAGAAATGAGAAATGACGCTAAAGTACATGGAAAAGGAAGAATGCGACTGAAAAATTCAATGTCATAACCGGAATTTGAACCACGGATCTACCGGTTACCGTCCGGCTACCCTAACCACTAAGCTACCATGGCCACTGTGTCGAAATGACATTAAATTCTCCAACTCACTCGCATTTTTTCCGGTAAACCACACAAGGAGATCTCGATTCATGCAACATAACTTAATGGCGACTTACAATATTGTAAGTACTTATGTCCCGGGCTTCTTGTTTAACCAACTATAAGATCAATCAGTACAATTAATCGTTCTTCCACACATTAGCTGTGTGCAGGACAGCATTGGAAAGGGTAGAGTGATACTGAATTACCTACATGCTTATCCTTGCATTTCCGATACATTCATTGCTTATTTTAATGTGTAACTTAGTTCGAATGTTTTCTGAAAGGTTAATGGCCGCGCACTATCTGAGCCTGAAAGTCAGACAAGTGTGAACACGCAAAAGCATAATGGACGGTCTAACAGACAGGTGTACAGGTGTTGTTCATTTCTTGGCGTAGTTACGACCATGCAGAAAACATCAGGTGGTAAATTATGTAGTGTGTTTGCAGGTACATTGTTAGACAAAGGGAAAAAACAACTAGCACTAAAGTAGGTACATATTATGATACCAATTATCAAATTATCTGCACTTATAACCCTAACAACTGTATACCAAAATCCATGTTTAAATATTTAAAGTTCAAACTAAATAACTACACGGAAAATATCGTTTAAACATTCCAACACACAGAGCAAAAGTTTTGCGTTACATTACAAAAGGGGAAAACGCTATAAAAAAGGCAAATTGTTTTAAATCTGGGCTGCAATGTCTCATAGTTTAAAACTGCAGGTTTTATCAATACCTAACATTAATAAATTCAACATATGTGCAATCAATCATGTGTGTGTATATGTGTGTGTGTGTGTGTGTGCGCGCGCGCGCGCGCGCGTGTCAACATATCCTCAGAATATTAGTAAAGTAAGAAAGTTAAAATTTATAAAGTTGTGCCATGTTACCTTATGGCACTACATTTTGGATATTATGGAAAAACAATTAAACAATAATACAAGCTACAGAGGCAATATTTGTAAGAACCATCGCCATCTTACTACACAAAATGAGAAATTATAAGGTAAGGAACGAATTAGATATTTTAAATTTATTGAGAAGCGTGAGTCATTCAGAAACTGCTGGCGAGAACAGGTTGAAAGATCCCGATGTTAAACTATAAACTTGTGGTAGAGGAAGTGTTGGCAGACAAAGCATAAACACGTATCTAATTCTAAACTTTACAAGACATTCTACACAGAAAAAATGCCTTAAAATAAGTAAACACATTATCCTATCATATTTTGTAGAATGAACTTGTGAACTCTTGTGCACTATGTTCTTTAATTAGCATGCAAAAAGCCGCTGCATTTCGTCAAACAGTAATACAGAACGCCAGAGTATTTTGTTGAAAAAGTAATGAAGTACACACGTCGCCTCATATTCATATGCGATGCCATTCCGGACATAGATGCGCTGGTTTGATGCATAAAAGAAGACAGACGAATGTCAATATATCGATTCCTTTCATGTGACCAATGCGTTTGCTCTGTTATATCAAAAAACAAACACGCAACATATATTTTATTATCTCTTGCATGTGGCCAAAGGAAAAATATAAAAGTTATTTGTTACCCTTTTTTATTTTCTGGAGATTTGCTCTTTAGACCGGTCTGTCATTATTAGAAAACCTTGAGTTTACTGTATGGGAAGGGGAAAAAAAAAAAAAAAAAGTTAAACATTTATTACATGCATTCTTTGCTACATATGCCGCTCTTCCTCTAACTTCTAAATGAGTTTTTATATTCCTGTCACAGACACCATAATGGAAGCGATTCAAAATACGCGGTCGTAGGGCGAGGTGAAGTAGGTCGGCTTTCCATTCAAAACTGAACTTCGCGAATTAGAATATGAGCGACTGCAGTCAAATATGCCTGCGGTAAAGAATGGGGAGAGCCCACTAAAATAATTGGTGTGGTGGCACAGGATGATGACAGGTGATGACAGGATTGCAGTTGCTTGGATCTTATTTTTTATTCAATAGCATTGAAATAATTTAACATTTTATCATGTAAAAGAGTTAGGAATACTTGCATTTCATTATTAAATGCTACTATTATATGAAAATCACAAATAACTATTATATCCTAAAATCGTTTCTAAACATTTTTGTTATCAATTTTCAATAATTTACAATAAATGATTGATTTACCTTATGTATGTGGTCACCAGGGAGTGGGGTTTTAGTACGAAATCCATCAAGTTAACCGTGCATCTACAACGGGAAGTGGGAGCGTGGGTGACCTTGCAGAGTGGAAGGCAGTAGAGCCCTCACGCTACCTGCCGGCTCTATACTCCGTGCTGTTAATCTCATTCCTATGTTTACTTACTAAAGCCCCGCTCCCTGGTGATCACTCTCTGTAACTGCCGGTCAGTCTTAGAGAGGTGCTGGCGGACGGTAAACAAGCGGTCGAAAGAGTTTTGAAATTTGTATCAATGACACACAGCAATATAAAGATTAAGAATTTTAGATTGCAGGATTTCATATAGATTTGTTTTAATTCTGGCTCTTGCCTCATCAGTTTGATTTATTTACCTATATTTGTTCTTTTACTAGTATTTTTAGTTTATATTCAAGTTCATTTCTGATGTTTGCCATTATCCAGTTTATAAGGGCGCTGATGACCAAGCAGTTGAGCGCCCTTAAAACATCATCGCCGTCATCACACTGGCTCTTTATCTTGCTGTACACCGATGTTTCCTAAAGGTTCTCAACTAGCATGATCCACTAAGTTCTACATATCCCCTGCTTCTCTACAGTTAGTATGTACAGTTACCCCATCCTCAAAATATTGTACTTCAGAATAACAGAATGAATTAAGGAGTTTGAAAATTCAGAAGTTATAGTAACCAACTAAAAAAATATGAGTAGCTAAACAATTGCGTAAATTAAAATATATATAAATAGTCATACACCGGTCAAAATACTGCTGCAAAACTGGAGTGCCGCTATAAATAGAAGTTTATCACATCTAACTGAATAATTCCTTATTTTCACTCAAATTAGCTTACCTAAAAACATAAACACAATTTCAACTCTCTCTGTTTGTCTCCATCTCTGTCTTGTCTCTCTCTCTCTCTCTCTCTCTCTCTCTCTCTCTCTCTCTCTCTCTCTCGCCCTCTCTAGTTCTCCGTCCACACACGTAAATAACGGATGGCGAGATAAGTGTTTGTATCACCTGGAGTAAAAATGATTTCCGTACTGAAACATTTAACATAAACGCAATGAGTACAGGCTTTCTGTAACTGGGCTGCATTTGTTCAATGAATTACGGCAGATATAAGAATAAAACATTCTAGAACAAAAAGCTGTGTGTATTGAAGAATCATCTATGTTCCGTGAATGAACTGATATGCAATTGCCAGGCAACGGACGGACGGACGGACGGACGGACGGACGGACGGACGGACGGCCGGCCGGATGGATGGATGGATGGATGGATGGATGGATGGATGGATGGATGGATGGATGGATGGATGGATGGATGGATGGATGGATGGATGGATGGATGGATGGATGGATGGATGGATGGATGGATGGATGGATGGATGGATGGATGGATGGATGGATGGATGGATGGATGGATGGATGGATGGATGGATGGATGGATGGATGGATGGATGGATGGATGGATGGATGGATGGATGGATGGATGGATGGATGGATGGATGGATGGATGGATGGATGGATGGATGGATGGATGGATGGATGGATGGATGGATGGATGGATGGATGGATGGATGGATGGATGGATGGATGGATGGATGGATGGATGGATGGATGGATGGATGGATGGATGGATGGATGGATGGATGGATGGATGGATGGATGGATGGATGGATGGATGGATGGATGGATGGATGGATGGATGGATGGATGGATGGATGGATGGATGGATGGATGGATGGATGGATGGATGGATGGATGGATGGATGGATGGATGGATGGATGGATGGATGGATGGATGGATGGATGGATGGATGGATGGATGGATGGATGGATGGATGGATGGATGGATGGATGGATGGATGGATGGATGGATGGATGGATGGATGGATGGATGGATGGATGGATGGATGGATGGATGGATGGATGGATGGATGGATGGATGGATGGATGGATGGATGGATGGATGGATGGATGGATGGATGGATGGATGGATGGATGGATGGATGGATGGATGGATGGATGGATGGATGGATGGATGGATGGATGGATGGATGGATGGATGGATGGATGGATGGATGGATGGATGGATGGATGGATGGATGGATGGATGGATGGATGGATGGATGGATGGATGGATGGATGGATGGATGGATGGATGGATGGATGGATGGATGGATGGATGGATGGATGGATGGATGGATGGATGGATGGATGGATGGATGGATGGATGGATGGATGGATGGATGGATGGATGGATGGAGGGAGGGATGGATGGATGGATGGATGGATGGATGGACGGACGGACGGACGGACGGACGGACGGATGGATGGATGGAGGGATGGATGGATGGAGGGATGGATGGATGACAGATGGTCTTTACTGCGGAGTTTCACCCATCTCCCTCACACAACCTGAAATATTTACTGTGCAATCCCAATTGGAAAGGATGCCTTCATTGTTTACCAAAATCTGTTCTATAAAAAAAGTTGCAGTATTTTGGTTTCAATGTCAACATACCTTCACAGGTCTTCCCTATTTACAGAAAGACTAAGTCTCTTTCTTACCAGGAATGGGCAGTCACAGAGGATATGTGAGGCAGTTTTCTCATCCTCTTTGGACATTCTACAGATGAATTCTTTTTTTGTAGAACCCTACATTGCGCAGACGTTTCCTGAAGTGACTACGATGAGACAGTAATGCAACTACTTTCCTTATTCCCCTTCTGTCCAATCTCAGAATCTCAGAAGAGATGAGGAAGGAGTGTTGCATGGACCTAAGACCAGTTTCCTGGCTTGTCTTTGTGGAGGATAAATTTGCCACCCGAGTTGACGTGCTTACTTAATCCATGTTTTTACCGATGTTTTGGCAGCACTGTACTGATTGGAACCACGATATCTCAGCATTCATTTTAGCCAGATGATCAGCTTTCTCATTCCCATGGGTGCCCTGAGGCCCCAGCACCCACTGCATTTCGAGACTGCTGCAGGATGCCAAATCATTTAGACATTCCCATACTAGTTTTGATGTCATATGCTCTGAAGAGAGTGCTTTTAAAGCACTTTGGCTATTTGGGAGGATGAGCATTCATTTACCATGATAAAATTTCTCAAATTTTCATAGAGCACAGCTCAAAATAGCAAATACTTCTATCTGAAAAACTGTGCAGTACTTTCCAAGATTTATAGTGATATTTGTATTCAGTTAGAAACGGTATTTATAACGCAGTAGATATCCGACCCAGCTGACTCTCCTCGCTGAAAGCTTTGCATTTCCAATACCTCCTAGTTAAGAATTATAAATATTGTTTCCTCAGAATGGAAGTCCTGTGTTTGAGAACAATACAGGGAATAGTAGCGTAGTTTCAACGTAAGTTACATATAAACGATGAACTGGGTTGACCAAGCCTGTGAGTTTTATACCTCAATGTATATATAATCAGTAGAGGAAGAAAGATTGTGCAATAAGGGTTCTACTTCTGCTACTCTCCATTGTACATAGCTGCAGATGCCTGTTCATGTGCGGGCATATACGACGGCTGCGTGGTACCGGTTGCGTCACTCATTCCCCATGTGCGATTGACCCGTATTTCATGTGAGTGCATGCGGTTCTGCGCTCTAGTAATCGGTATTAATATCCATTTTAATGCGATTTAAAAGAGGAACATGAGTGGCTTATTATTTGCATAATTTTATTGCAATAGCAACATTTATTATTTTTATTTCTGTATTGTGCCGTTTCCTTTGGTCGTTTCTTTCCGCACAATTTTCTCATGTACTAAACTAAAATATGAAATGGTGAAAAACGCTTGACCAAACGTGAGTAATATTACCCAGGTTGTGAAATTTTGCTACCCCCTCCATATTTAAAAGGCATAATTAAACGGGTAAAACTGTAAAACTGTTTGATTCTCTGCGAAGTTTTATTTTCCGTAAAGGAGATATGGACTGTCTTATCTTCAGAAACGTAAATACCTACACTTCGTCTTTGCACTAATTTTTACAGTTCGTTTCCCAAAACCAACATGCTCTTTTTTTGGCACTCGTGTAATCAATAACCAAATTGGTTGGCCCCAAAGCTCAGTAAACAGAGCACCTGTCTGCTGTGCAACGGGTCCCAGGTTCGATTCCCAGCTGGGAGGGTGGGAATTTTTCTTTAACTAGGATTATTCCCCTCCTTCTTAGAGCCTGGAAGTATGAATGGAAGCATGAATGTATGTGCGTGTGCGTGTGCGTGTGTGTGTGTGTGTGTGTGTGTGTGTGTGTGTGTGTGTGTGTGTGTGTGTGTGTGTGTGTGTGTGTGTACTGTAATAAATGAAAACCAAAGTAACAGAAATCCAAAGTTCAAAACCACCGTTAAGCGAATGGACACCATTGCTCTTGACCAATTGTTCCACGAGGTTAAAAGACGCCGATATGACCTTTGATGGTAAAGGCAGTATATAAATGGAACATTTAAAGAAGTTAAAAAAAATCAAAATTACGGCATGGTTGCCTTACTCTCGCACACCTGTTGCTGTCCTCCTCATGGCCGTCGTGCTGAATATTACTGAATTTATGTGTATCTTACGGAAGTATTTTAATGAGTCTGACTTTAACCCACCTTTGATCCCTGCTCTTCCAGGCTATTTTAGGTGTGAGTAATGATTTAATGCACCGTTAACTGAGGGAAAGTTCTTTCATAGTGCATTTTGCATTATGAAAGGAGTTCCAGCTTCAACAAATATTACGCCAGGAACGTTATTTTCTGTGCAAGTTCTAAAATGCGAAGGCTTATTTTCTACTAAAAGTTAACTCAGTTAAGTTTAAAAGAATTTAATTGTCATAGTTAAAATAACATTTTTATTTGTCTGTCTTTTTAAATTTTGAAGCGTGTATCAGTAGGGACAACACCCATTCACAGATTACACAGTTCTGCATTTCAAAGCTCATTTTTTTTTTAATCTGAAAAGGTGATCGTAAACGGATTGTTTGTGCTGAGTTCGAAAATAATCTCCATTTTCTCCCCTCACGTCAGGTTTTCAAAATATTCATGAATAACTGAAATGAAATTAAAAATTTATGAAATGTAATAAAAATTACTTTCAACAAAAAATTTGTATGAAAAACTAGGCCATAATTATAATTTATTTGCTACTAATTAATCACTAATTAATAATAATTATAAGCACATTCATAACCTTACCTCAATATTACACTTCAAATTTTCTCCTCTTTGACCTTCTGGCATATTGTTCAGAGCAGTCCCTTTTTAACATCCAACAATAGTCCGCTTTCATGTGAACACTCCACTTCCCTTGATATCTCATTCCATGCAGAACAGTCTATTGAATTAAAACAATTAATTAAGTTTATAATCAACGGTTCAGAAGGGAAGCGAGTAAGACGTTAGTTAAGAGATGCCCTGGGAATTGCATACTGCAGTATGCCTAAAAATAAGAATTGTACCTGGTATGTATTTATATATATGTAGGCATATAGATATGCGCCCCTCTTAAGTACACCTGAAACTTCGGACCCACACCGAGACCGCAGAAACGGTCCCCCGTCTCAGAAATGACGTTGCTCTAGATATCACTCATGTAGAGAATGTACACACTCCCCTATATCCACCTAAACCATTAAGATCAACCCTTCTCTCTATTTAATGCCCCGTCGGTCCAAATACGACCCATTAAGTTTCTCGCCAACCACTAAGTTACCCGTTTTCACATAAAAACCGGTAATTAACTGCATTAATTATATACGAGGCCAAGCTGACAAGAAGCATTTCCGAACCCATTTTGTCATCTTGCTTCCTCCAAAGGCAGCGGAACAGAAACGAAAAACGCTTGTGGAAGTTACGGTCTCCTGCCTTAAGGTTCAACACTTAATTCTACTAATAAATTAAACGCTAGTTAGAGATTAATTGTGCTATTAGAGGTGTATTAATGAAACAAACAAGTATTTAAGCCTACAAAATCTCCATAAAACTTACTAGAAAACCGGTATTTCCTGCTATGTTGATACGTATAACATTATTTTGGCCACCCATACTGCCTATATTTACTTCCAGCATTATTATACGACTTTTACAAATGCGAATTAAGGCTGGCAGTATCTGCAGAGTTGTGCACTGCAATTGTACTAAATGTAATTCGACACGGTATTCAACTCTGAACAAATATTGCGCAAGGCGAAAAGGCGTGTAAATTAAAAGCTGATATTACAGCACCTAACACTCACCTTCTCCCTTCCTCTCCATCTCTCACTTTCTCACTATCTCTCTCTCTCTGTCTCTCTCGCTCACCATGTATATGTATTGTACTTTCTCTACTAAATAGTTAGTTCTAAAAAGTAGAGTGGTATTACCGTTTGCCACAGTAAACAGTTCCCGGGTAATGAGCCGAGGGGGCGGGATTAGGGGGTTGCCGATTAGACATCCGACAGCCTGCCTACCCTTGTTTAAGATACACAGGACAGCTCAGTTACAGCCCATTAAAACCATATGACCAACATTTGGCGCCTTCTGCTTTTGTGAGGAATACCTTCTCGGTTTTAGTATACCTGTGCATTCTATAGGGGGTGATTTTTTAATAGTGGCAACTAGTTTTTATTTAGATACACAGCATACATACAACGTTTTAAGTTTTACTGGCCTTGAATGTAATCACTCCCATTGTGCATCATATGTTCCCAGATATTTGGAACTCGATGGATGATGTTGGTACTGCCTAATCTCTGGATGTTGTGAAGGGAGCGACAGGTTCCCTGGAGAACGTCATTAACTGTACGGAAGTGTGTCCCACGAAGTGGTTCTTTCATTTTAGGGAAGAGCTCGTGGTTGCAGGGGCTTATATCTGGAGAATAACGGGGGAGGGAGTGGTAAAACAGCCTCAACGATTGAACAAATCAGTGACAGCCACTGCTGCATGCGCCCATCATGCAGAATGATGAGTGGGTTATTCAGGAAGTGTCGTCGTTTTCTTCTTAGAGCTGCTTGTAGATTATTTTGTAAAAATGAACGGTAGCACACTGGCCCAGTTCTCGTAAATAGTAATGATCCGTGCTCCAAGTGTGTACGGGCTGCATCATATCGCAGCCATTTTTGATTTTCAGTCAAATCATGTGGAACCCATCTCGAGGTGGTTTTCCTCATTCTCAGACGCTTCTTTAGGAATTTAAGCACAGTCGAAGACGTCAATCCGACATAATTGGCCAGTTCACTAATGGTGGCGTTCCGATCCGCAAGCACTAACGCGTTCATGTTCTGCACAAGATCTTTCATTACTGCAGGACAATCAAGACGAGGCATGTCTCACATTTTGACGGCCTTCTTTACAGGCCTTGACTCTCTTAGCTATCGTGCGATAAGGTCTTCGTATTCAATTTTTAACCAGCTCTTCTGATCTTTGCTTCGAAATCATTGCGGTTGTACCGCACGAGCGCTTGTTTATAATTGCATTATTGCTATTGTTGCTGCACACTTGCATGGAGTGGGGGGACGAGTGCATTTGCTCTGAGGCAGGGTGAGCATGTAACCTAGCTCTGGTATAAATTATGTTGCAATGCTCCGTTTCATGGCATTGTTACCGCTATTAAAACACGTGTATTTGTGTACATCGAGTGATCGTGTGCTTGTGGAAGTACCAAATAGTGACGTCTAACGTGCATAAGAAAGTCGAATTTGTTCACAGTGAGGCGAATGTCTCTTTTAATAGTTTTACTCCTTGTGTAGCACGCGTTCTCGTCACAGACATCCACTGTCCTTGTCACACTGTTTTCAAGCAAATAAGGACAGCACACTCCTGTCGGAGACTTTCTTTCCGTTGGCGAACAGTACATTCCATTCAAAAATTCTATACCGAGATTTCACTGAGCTCCCGGGATTAAAAAAGAGTAGAAAAAGACAGCGCGCGCACATGTGTGTGTGTGTGTGTGTGTGTGTGTGTGTGTGTGTGTGTGTGTGTGTGTGTGTGTGTGTGTGTGTGTGTTTGTGTTTTCATGCCTTTTCACATACGAATGCCTGATCCACTCACATGGCATTTATCACGTACGTAACGCTCTGTTAAGGGTAGAGGTTCTTTAGCATTTCAAATGTGCTTTCTGGGAAGGTGTTGGAAGGTGGTTTGGAGCACGAAGTCAAAAAATTCAGACCTTGGTTATTACTATGTTAAATGAAGTTACAACTTCACCAGCATAGTAGTTCTGATGCCTTTGTTGTTAACTAAAGGTCGCAATGTGAATATTAAAAGAACTACATAAATATTACTCCATAATTGTCGGAGGTAAATGAGATAGTGTTTGATATTATGATATGCTGTGATCACGCGACAAACTGCTGTTTGAGATTATTCTATACATCCCCTCTCCGACCTACCCAGTCAAACAGGCACGTTCATAACTTCACATGTCCAAGATGTGCATTTATTTCATTCTTGTATTCATCCTAATAAACCTTCTGGTGAAACGACCAAATTTACACAAAGAATATAAATGTGGTTTGAATAAAACAATTTCAAAATGTCAATAATTACCTACAGAATACTTGAATTTTTTTGTACACTGTAAATCGAACATTTTTCTTGTATGGCAATACCTTTCTTTCTTTCGTGTCTTTCCTGAGTATTATCTAAAATAAAATACTATGCACACTATCAAATAAAACTGTAATCCTACCATATCCGAGAAACAATTAATGTACGTCTAATTTATTAAAAGGCAATTTCAAGAACCACAGTGCAAAAAAGATATAAAAGTAGGAAGAAAGGAACAGAGGAAAAAGACAGAAACTTGGGCTATGATAAGATAAGTCCGTGTTAGATAGACCACCAGTATAGACGGAACAGTTGAATATTTGACTAGTCTGTCGCAGCAGTGCTGCAGTCGTCTGCAGCTGTTCTTCTTGAGTAGACGGAATCACTCTCAGTTTTGCTAGTTAGTTTCATGTGTGTTTTAGAAGCAAACTTCGTTTATTTCTTTTGGTGACTTGAAATATATTTTATACTGGATTTCTTTGTGACGTGGTTTAAATTAGTTTAAATGATTTTGACGTAAGATTAATGTTATAACTCAAGTGTATACTTGGGTACATCCTTAACCTAAAATGGCGTTCATGTAGCCTTGTTCGTCTGAGAGGTAAGCTGGTCTATCTATCCCCTACAATTGGGATAGAGGGACCAGTGAAATTTACTGTGCTTTTCAAATGGGAAGGAGTTTGTCCTTAAGCGTCTCCAGCCCGGTAACCAATCGGAGTCCTGTTGTGTTGCCATATTGCTTTCCCCTTACGTGGGGCTTGACGCGCGCCAAGAAATATGAAGAGTGGGGGTAATGAGCTTGCAACGCTGTGCATGTAAACGCATCTCATTGGCTGCATATCAGAACTCTTCCCATTTGAAAAGCACAGGAGGATAGTTGGACCAATTGAAAAAAAACCAGCGATAGTCGGGCCATATCTCCTAATAAGGTTCTACTTTCTACATAAATGAAATTATACTGATAAAATAATATTTTAAATACAAAGGCGTATCCTGAGTTGGCTTTTTATCTGTTATAGAAAAATGCTTAAGGTTTATAAAAGAAAAGGCACGTCTGGTATAGGAGAGTGGTCTGAACAGTTTAAAAAATGCTGCCAAAGCTGTTGAGAGTGAGGAAATGGGAGTTAATGCTGCACCAAACGCGTTTTGCATACCGAAAACTACTCCAAAAAGACGCCTCAAGTCAGAGTTTTAATAAAGGTTCAATGGGGAAAAACTCATTGTTAGGAACTGAAAACGAAAAAGAAATCGTTGGATATCAGAAAAAATTACGATCAAGGGGGTTTAATCCAACTAGAGATTCAGTACGTTCCATGGCTTATTATTTAGCAGAAAACCTGCAATCGAAACATAATTTCAATCATGAAACAAACAAGTAGGCTACGACTGGCTTTCTTATTTTCTTGTACGCAATCCTGAAGTTTCCATCCGGCAATCTGAAGGGGTATCTATTGCAAGAGCGAAGGGTCTCAATAAGGTAGCTGTCAAAGAATATTTTAACCTCTTACGCTGTTTTGGATGAAAATGGAACATGAACCTGGAAACATTTTCAACATGGGTTAAATAGGTTTACAACTGAACAAACCTGGAAACGTAGTTGCCTTGAAAGGTTCTAAGAATGTGACTTCTGTTACTTCGGGAGAAAATGGTGAAACTACGAGATCTCAGTATTGACATGTGTAAATAGAGAGGGTACATTCTTGCCACCTTTTTGTATAATGAAAGGGAAGAATCTAAAGCAGGAGCTTTGAGATGGTTTGCCTATGGTACTGAAGTAAAAATGTCTCCAAAGTCGGGCCATAGTGATTTATTTTTTGATTGGATGAAAAACCATTTTACTTCGCGAAAACCAGCAGCTAAAGTGCCCTCCTTCTAGATGGACTCTCATCGCATACTAGCTGCGTTGTAATGCTGGAGTTTGCAGAAAGTAATGACATAATTTTGATGAGCATTCCTCCCCATACCAGCCATTGGCTTCAGCCATTAGATCGTGCTTTTTTCCAGTCTTTAAAAATGAACTATTATTCTGCTTGCACCAATTACATTACCAATAATCCCTCAAGGAAGATAACCCGGCTGCAGTTTGGTGCGCTTCTTGGCTTAACTTGGGGTAAGTCAGCAAACGTAGATAATTGAATTAGTGGTTTTAGAACCTGTGGAATAATTCCATTTGAACCGGATGCGATACCAGACTATGCTTTTCTGTCAGAATCCACAGACTCCGGCCTCTAGATACATCTCTTGTTTCCCAAAATGATTTGACCGGTACCGACATTGCTGGTGCTAGTACTTCAAGAAATGTTGTCGCTGTTGCTGGTCCTAGCTGCTCAAGAAATGTTGTCGCTGTTGCTGGTCCTAGCTGCTCAAGAAATTATGTCACTGTTGCTGATCCTACTTGCCCACAAAACGATAGCAATGCTAGTACTGCAAGAAGCTATGAAGAGATTCCTGTACCTGGATCTTCTGAACGATACGAGGAAAGAGATCTCTCTGAAAATGTAACCACCTCGAAGTTATTGGGCAAAATACATGCAGTGCCTTGTGTCGATAAAGTTCAAACTCTAAAAGGAAGGGCTCAAACTATGTCAACAGTTTTAAGTCCTACGGAAAACATAACTGCCCTTAAAAAGAAAAAAAAGATGAAAAAGAATTAAAGATTAAGATAACAGAAGAAAGACAGGGAGGAAAAGAAGAAAGAGTGGGAGAAAAAGAAGTTAGAGTGAAAAACTGAGAATAAAAAGCAAACGATTCCTAATAAAATGAAGACAACAAAAGAAGAAAGAACTTACGTCATCCTCATAATCTGAAGAAAGTGACTGGAATGAAGATAATTGTGTGCGGTGTAAAGAGAACTACAGCGAAATAAAACGAGATGAAGATTGGATTAAGTGTGTGTCATGTTCTCGCTGGACACATATAGGCTGTACAAGATTCGAAAATAAATGTGATTACTGTGGGAAGTGAGATTCTCGAAGAAGATGACTGCAGAATGATTCAATGTTCTGAATCATGTGAAAATAAATCAATATACATTTTCTAAATGTATTGACTATGAAATTTACTTATCTTTTTACAAATAGTTTCTAACTCTATACTAGTCACTTTTCAAGCAGTTTATTACATTTTACTTTGAAATAAACTTTGTTTATACCTCCTAAAACCTGTATTTCTTGTGTTATACCGTGATTTAGTAACATATACTAGTGGCCCATCAATCCCAATTAGGTGACCCATCTAACTCGAGTACTCCGCTAGTGTAACAGCCGAAGCGGTGCTTACAAGTGTTCAAGGTCATATATACATATGATAAACATACATACCAAACCCTAGAGACA